>VMDR010007671.1:0-39533 GCA_007922815.1 Macrotus californicus
TCTTCTCCTTTGAGTTCTTAGGAACCTCAGTTTCCCCTCCATATGTGTGTCTTTATTTTTCAGAGTACCCATTCCATTTCTAATAGAGATTTCATTTCTGTTATTACTGTCTAATTTTGCCTGGCTCCTACTTTAATCTTAGCTTATTGTCTTGCACCTCATCTTATTATACTTTAACTTTCCCTTCCTATTATTTCTTTCTAGTCTTTTTATTTCTTTTTTATTATAATTATTTTTGTTTTCTAAAAGTCATGCCACCATGATTACTATTGGAAATTCATTGTAATATAAAGCTCCCTTTTAGTTCGTATAATGTTTTTCAAGGATATCACATCTCTGAGCCTTAGGATGATGCTCTCCTTCTGTCTGGCTGCAGTTTTACTTCATATGTTCTATATTGCATTTATATTTTATTCATCTGCAAATAAGGGAATATCTCTATAGATACATTATTTGGATGGGCATGGTGCATAGATTAGTTTTGACCTTATTGTCTTCTTGGTAGAGATAATAAAGTCTTTCTGACATTTGGAACTGGGGGCACATTTTTGTGAACATATTCTGATCCAAATACCAGTGGATATTGGTCTTCTATCAACAGAAGTAAAATAATTTTCTACACAACTGCCTGATTCTCTAATACTCTGAACTAATGAAATATATTAAAAATGGCTATTCCCAGCATTTGCTGTCTGTGTTCACCTCATGGAACTTTTATCTCCCAAGAAGTAGTGGATCTCACAAGAGGGAGCTTGATTATTAAGCTGAAATTCAGTGACCACATGTAGTACAATCACCATAAAGATGAGGTGAGGCTTAGTAAATATGGATGATAATTAATGTTGATTATGTAACAGCTCATTTCTACCACATATGACCTTAACCAGGCCCTTGTATTTATGATTTATGAATTTCACATTTCTTAACATGTGCTAAGTCTTCTTAATCTAACTTTATAGGGGTTTCAAAGGTCAGGAGACAGATGCCCAGTGGGAGAGATTCCTACTCCTTTGCCTTCTATATGTGGATATTTCCCCAGCATCTCAATCTTAGATGTGATGGAAGATTCTGAAGTGTGTGCAGTCCCGCTGATAGCCAAAGATAGGATTCTGATTGATTTCAGCAGGCCTGTTTTTTTTTTGTGTGTGTGTAGGTATCAGATATGTCTTGGGAGTATAGCCCATGTAGTAGGTGTTGGGGGTGTAGAAAACTCAGGGTGTAGGGATCAAGGAAAAGAAAGGGACAAGCCTTAAGGGAGCATATGTAATTTGGTTCTCAGAGCACCTGGTGTTCATTTATCTTCTGGGACAAGGAAGACGTAAGGAAAGACAGTAACAGGAGGCAAATATCTTTAGAAGATATAGTAACTCTAATTGTTTTTCCATGTGGCTATCTAAAGAACTTTGTGAGAGAGAGGATTGCATTAATGTGAAGATTAAGAAATCTTCCACAGTTCCCCATTTCCTAGAGTACAAAATGAAAAATTTGTAGCATGTCATTTATGGTTCTTCACGGTTCCCCATGGTTCCCCTACACACACGTGCTATGCATCAGACACTCTGGGTGTTCTTTTATCCTTGGTACCTTTGTTCATGCTGTTTCTTCTGATTGGGATGCCTTCTCTTCTCGCCTCCATCAGGACAATCTCTGCTCATCCTGAGTCAACATAGTGATGCCAATGTCATTAGTTTAGTGAAGTCTGCCATTGTTTTTCCAGTTAGAATGATTATTCTTCTATGCTTCCATAATATAATGATAGGACTCAGTTACAGTTGTGTATATGCATTTGTCTCCTCCAATCACTTGAGTGTAACTACAATGCCATTTTGATTGTATACTATTAGTACACAAGTAGCAAACACAAGGCCGGTGGGCTGAATCCAGCCCTCCACCTTGTTTTATCTGGCCTGGCACCTTGTTTCTACTCAGTGGCAGCACCCAGTTCTCACTTAACTGTTAAGGAGTAGTTACATTTATACAGTCCCCAAATTACATTTGGCCCCTTGAAGGCAACTGCAAGGCTGATGTGGCCCCCGGTGAAAGTGAGTCTGACACCCCTGGTCTTGTACAATAGCTGGTATTCATTCAGTTAGCAAACATTTGTTGAAGAAGCACTCTGTAATAAACATTGTGCCAGGTACTTGGAATACAAGGCCTGTCCAGAAGGTATCCAGTCATGTAATATGAAAAAAGAGACATGTATTACAAAAGATACAAGATATGAAACATTGTACATAGGACAATGATGCCTCAGTCCCCTCAAAGTAGATACGTTGGGACCTCACACAGTTCTCCCAATCGCCATCGTCTGCCCCTGTCGATTTTCCTGAATCCCATCGAAGGTCTGAAATCTCTTCCTTTTCAAAGGTGACTTTAGTTTTGGGAAAAGCCAGAAGTCACAGGGAACCAAATCTGGGCTGCATTGGGGCTGAGTCACCTGGGTGATTTGATGTTTCACCAAAAAAGTCTGTGCAAGATATGATGCACGAACGGGTGCATTGTTGTGATGAAGTTGCCAGTCACTAGTTGCCCATAGATGCAGCCTTCGGAGTCATCCGAATAGTTTCCTTGGAGGAATGTTCAAACTTAATGCAAAATTGGGTGCAGATTCATTGCTCTACTTGCCCAGTCATTCTGAATGTGGTGGCCACACAGTACACATGCTCACTCAGTGGCATCCAGCCCACCCTCCACTGACTAATACAATGAAGTTGTCATTGTTCACACATGCACATTCTAGTCCACTCTACCTGGCTGCCAGGTTACATCGATGTCGTACAAACCATTCTCATTATATTAACAATGGCTGGACTTTTTCCAGACAGACCTTGTATAGGGGTGAACAAGACAAACAAAGTTCCTGATTCATAAAGCTCAAAGTTCAGTGAAAGGATGATAAATGACTAGTAAACAAATAAATTCAGATGATTTATTTGTTAAATATTAAATTAAAGGAGCCTCTTATAAAATGATGGATGAACTAAATATTTTGAATGAATGTTTGGTGCTAGCCTAGAAGAAAGAACAAGTTGTCTTTTTTTGCAGCAGTTTTCTTTGGCTTCAGAGCATTCAATAACCACAAAAGTCTCAGCATTAACAGTGATTAAGTATTTATTTATTTTTAGGTCAAGCGTCTGTGGGTGGACTCAGTTAGTTTAGGCTGGACTCAGCTAAGTGGCTGAGCTGAGTTCGTGTGTATGATTGGCTGGGGTTAGCTGATCTAGGCTGGGTTTAGTTAGGTTAGCTCATCTTTCTTTTGCAATCAGCAGGATAACTCTGGCATAAGGTATAGGAAGGCAAACCCCAATAAGCAATCCTATTCCAAGTGTTTGCTATGTCATATTTGCTACCATTCCATTGACCAAAGCAAGTCATATGGTCAAGCCCAGAGTCAAAGGATGAGGAGGTACACCCCACCCAGAGCAGACGGCACTGCAAAGTTACATGGTAAAGGGTATATAGTTATAATCCAGTTTGTTTTGGGGTAGAGAACTAGAAATTGGGACAATAATCTAGTCTGCCTTGGGTCTTTTCATGTGTGTGACATCACATGAGAAGGATTGGAGATCTGTGAGCAGAAAGCACCCTTGAAGCACCCTCTCATGCTAGTAAGTGAATCTTGAGACATTGTATTATTGCTGATTCAGTTTACAGAAAGAAATCAAATGGGTGGCAGGAAAAAACATAGGCTTTGGAATCAGACAAACCTGGGTTCCGGCACTGTCTCTACAACTTACTTTTCCTAAACTTCCTGACTTTCTTCAACTGTAAAATGGAGATAATACCCATCTCACAGTGTGAGGACACCAACATATAAAGTGCTCTCTACAATGCCTGGCACATAGTAGGTATTCAGTAAGTAATAACTGTCCTATTGTCAAGGTGCCATTTCCTTTGAGATAATGACAGCATTTATACAACGCCCTGAGTAGGCATCATCTCATTTAATCCTTGCTCCCAGTGCATGGGGCAGGTGTTATTATTATTATGAGACCCATTTTACGTAAAGAGCAGCTCCAGGGTAGGGAAGCCAGGAAAATCATGCAGGATCACTTAACCAGCACCAGGCATCCAGAACAAATCTTCCGACCTCAAGATCCATATCCTTACCATTTTACTTTATCTTTCTTCAGCTATCTTGGTTATTTATTCTCCGCCTTGCCTCGTGTAAGTTCCCCAAAGACAGGAATAGATTTATTTTCCCCATGGATTCTTGGGCTCCACTCCGGGAACTTGGTTATTGAGAGAGGAATTAAATAATTGTCAGGGGAAAAGACAGCTTGTAGGAGAATGTGATAAATTCAACTGAGAAAGTGCCAAGGGCGAAGACACATGCAAAGCTGGCACCAGAGCGCAGGCCTTTAGGCTGTCGCTTAATAGTATTAACAACTAATATTTGTCTAGCATTTTACAGTTGTCAAAGTACTTCCTGGTGTTTAGTCGCACTTGATTTTCACAACAGCCCTGCGCTCTGAGGTGACTTTTGTTGTCAATATTTTTACTGCAGGGAACTGAGGCTCAGATATGATAAGGGGTTGGCTTAACACAGCCCAGCCAGTAAATGTGAGATCCAGACGATGTGGGAGGGTCTGGGGAGCAGATCATCTGCTGCCAACTGCTGGGGTTTCAGAGAGAGAACATTTTCCTGCACTGATAACACCTAGAATTTGCAAAGTGTTAAGTAGTTCAAGCACGTTCACAAACACCTCAGTTTCTACAGCTCTGAAGGCATTATCCCCGTTTTGTGGAGGAGGAAGCGGGGTTCATTGGTAAAAGGACTTGCCCGAAAATATTACTGGCGATCACCTGAGTCAGGGTTCAAACAGGGATCCTTCCACTATAAAACCTTCACCAGCCTACCCTTCTGGGTCCTAAAAGCCAACTCCTTAATCAAAATGAAGAAGCCACTTCTCTTAACCTATTCCCAGCTTCTTCTCCGAGAAAACCTTCCCTTTTGCCTTTTTTCTCTCTTTAGTTCTTAGACAAGACAGGAACAGCCCTTATAAGGGGCAGGAGAGAGGCCAGCCAGAAGGTCTTGGCAGGAGCACTGCCTGTCCCATTTGCTAATGAAGATCAGCCGGGGCCTCTGGCGCTCCTTCCCTCTGCCAGGAGCAGGGAGGCATCCACTGAGTTAAAAAGAGCAGCTTCAGAAGCAGAGGTTTCTCACAAACCAGGACCTGATGTGGCTTCCTGGGCAGGATGGAGTCCCTGGGTCTCCTGGGCTAAGCACTCTGTTCATCTCTTGGCCATCCACCTCTATCTATCCACAGAGACAGATGGCAATGAAGGCGAGGCTGGAGGGAGGGGAGGGGGGTGCAGGAGGCTGGTGAGGAGGAGGCTCTGCCACACCTCTTCATAATGAGAAACCTCTCCCTGCTTGTAAATAGCAGAGGATCTGGGGGAAGCCCAAGCTTTGTTGCACACCAAGCCAGGGAACTTCCATATCAGTTGCAGAATCTGGATGTTTATTTTTCTTTGCTTGTATTGCAAATTTATAACAAGCTGAGAAAAAAAGTACAGCCCCCCCCTTTTTTTCCAGTTGGCCTCTTACTCTTTCCCAACAATGTCTGGGTTTCCCTCAAAGCTACCAAGTGCTAATTTGAAAAATATGTTGCCGACAAGTGGGAGGAAAGCAGGCATCCAATGTGCAATGCCCTCTGGGGCATGGAGGAGGAAGAGGAAGAGGAGGAGGAGAGAGAGAACAAGGGCCAGGGTTGCATCTCTGAGCAACAGGAAGGACTGGGAGCAGGAGGAAATGTGGACTGCTGGGGGCTGAGAAGTGGGAACCCGCATTTGGCTGGGTGATGTCTTGGGCTGCTGGATGAAACTCTCCATTGCATTTACTGCACAAATCCCATTCTTGACATTATCTGTTGCATTTCTCAGAGGCACCTGTAGGATACTTCATGAGAAAAAATATTATTCTAGAGTCAATTGCTAGGAAGTACTAACTTCTGCTGATAAGCTTATGTGTTTTCTCCTCGTGGGTAAAGAGACCTGTGTCATCCATTAGGTTTTCAATTTTGCTTTGGCCACCAGGAAGCTTGAACCAAAATTTCCAGTGCATACCAAAGCTGTGCTAGAGATCCCGTCACCCACGGAACCACATCCTGTTTTTCCTTTGGCTTGTCTCTCATATTCTAATGTATTTTCTCTTTTTTGTTGTTGGTACAATAATTTAAAAATGAATATTTTACCAGTCTATGTACTTTATATGAATGACTTCACATTCTTGGTGGAATGAGGCAATATATAAGTAAATAAATGTACACATAAATGAACCTTGCTGGAATAAACTTTGGATGAGCAAATTGAGGGAAAGGAGCAAGGCAAGGAAATCCTGAAATTGACTTCAGGCTTTTTCCTCATTTACATCAAATCCCCTCAACTCATTCCTAGCTGTGTCTACCCTTAAAAGAGGCACCTTGGGTTTGGAGAGAACTTTCAAAAAATGACTAAGTGGAGTGATTTATGGTGGACGGTTGTAGACCCCTTACTCTTTCTGTGTGCAGAGCACCAAAACTAAGGGCATAGAATTCAATTAAGTTTGGGCATTTCAGTGAGTCTTCCCCTGGGTTCTTCCCTTTCCAGTCTCCCTGTGGCAGTCTGATTGTTTTTGAAGGGTTAGAAGGAGTATGGGATTTAGATACCAAAGACTACAACTTTTCTAGCTTCAACTGTGAGGACTTGGGCCCAACTTCTCTTACCTCCTGCAAAGAGTGGAAAATAATAACAACTCTACAGGATTAACAAAAATATCAAGTGAAAATGATGCTGAGAGCTCTATGTAGATTATGAGGCACTACACACAAATCTCATCATAATTGTCAGGAATTCTGGGTGTTTTTGCAATCTTGCCCCCCTACCCCACCATTAGTTATTGATTTCACGACATTCCGCCCCCCCCCCCCCACCATATCCAGCATCTCTGTATGTTTCAGTCATTCCTAGACCATGTCTCTGCCTAGAATGCCCTCTTCTTCTCCTTGCATCTATGGTAGACTCCTACACAACCTTTGAAGGACAGCTCAAATATTACTACCTAGATGAAGTCATAGCCTTGCCATTCACAATGAATAATATTTTTCCTTTACTCTTAGTCACCAAAAACTTGATTCATACCATTAATGTTATATTTGGTGTATTGTAGTTGGTTGTCTCCTGCCTGTTACTCCTCAGAGCTCCTTAATACAGGAACTGTTTGTTCATCTTTAAATCACTAGTATATTGTAGGCACATCGAGCTTCAAAATGTTAAAACAAATCACAAACTAAAGGGAAGATGAATTTCAAGACCTGTGAGTGGAGAACAAAGTTTTCTCAAAATCTGCCTACACCTTGGAAATATTTTGTGCCACAAAAAGCCAAGCTGATAAAAATTAAACACCAGGAAATAGCATTAAAATGGATTATTTTGTGTCTGTCAAATGGTGATGGATGGATGCTTCCAAGTTCCTCTGAGAAATCCTGATTTCCAAGTCTAAGACCACATTCATGCTGCACTGGGACATTAGGGGACTGTCAAGAGTCTTTGCTGTGCTCACCTCCCATCGCAAGTGTTGACTCACATCTGGATGCAGCATTTGGAGAGGATTATAGACAAAAAGACTATGTTCCAAAACTTATTTCCATATCTGTATGATGAAGATGACAATCCTACTTTATATAATTTCTGGAGAGAACAAACGACATGAAGTATGTCAAGGTGCCTTATAAACTGAAGAGGACTGTCTGTATCTTTGTATTATTATAATGGGTCAACATAAGGTTAAAATCAGTCCCAGGGACAGTAACATTCAAAACAAATTTGAGTGCTCAAATGGCTAAATACCTTGTATTATTAGCCATCAAGCTCATGTGTAGAGCATGGTGCCAGTCCTGGGAGAATGAAGAGAAGACAGATTGCAATGATGCCTTTCAATGCTTTGTGCTAGGTGTGGATTTTATCCAAATGAAAAAGTGGAGTGACTCTTTCCAGCTCTGCATGAAAACTTGGAGTGATCTCTCCCGGTTGACAGGAAACCACTATCACCTCTGCTGACCTAAGAGAGCTGCTCCTTGGATTATGGAAGATTGTCACAGAAATATTGCATTCACTTAGCCAGGGGAGCTGTGTCAGCATTTTAGAAGATTGCTGAACTCAACTGTTTAGAGAGCCCTACATCTTCTCCCTGACAGTCCACCACAGCAGTGATGAGGAGGAGAGGGAACAAGACTCTTCTGGCAGGGGCACGGTGATTTACTCAGCCCCTCCTCACTCTGATAATGGGCATCCAAGCAGGGGAAATCTTGTTCTAACTGTGAGTGTTCCTCATTTGGGCAATAGCTGTGCTCCTGAAGATTTATGTGCAAGGCAGATTTCTGTAAATCAGATCATTTAAAAGCTGTTCGGGAAGATCAACATTTGACGAATTTCCTTGAGAAGTCTGAGAATCTTTTTGTGATGGCAGTTTTGGATGTTTTATATAGATGAAGTTTTGTAAGTTAGATTGTTTTTGAGATGTGGGTAATTCTTGTAACTAACAAAAATGCACTTGTTTTAAGCTTTACTACAGATTCCTTAAATATTGCAGCTTCCTCATATTACTTTGCATTTGTACAGGACTGTCAAATGTTGTGAAGCTCTGGATTTTATTGGAAATTGATCCTATTGAAGTAACTGGACAGTTTTCTCTGCTTGAGGCACTCTGAAAATCTAATGTATTGGCATTTTAGGAAACAAATGTGTTGGAAATTCACGGCTCTCCCATGTATCTACAACCCTCGTATCTCTCAAATACCCTCTTGAAGAGGAGAGATGGCTCTTCAACATTCACAGAATATTTCTGACACAGCTACAGAACATGGGTGTTGCGCTTACGCAGTATTACTTAATTTTATACTTTGGGAAACAGGCTTGCCTATCAGCTTGCCCTGTGCCATCAAAAATTGCACATCTACACTCTGCCTACTATTGTACCAGGCACTTACATGTTCATTGTTTCATTTACTCATCACAATAGATGTTACTTAACATACTTTACAGATGAGGAACTTAAGGCACAGAAAATTTAAGTGACTTGCCGGAGGGCAAGTGGGCTGCAGATCTAGGAGTTAAAGCTGGAGATTTTAACTACATCATCATGTAACCAGTGAGCAAAATGGACAATGATTTAAATCAAGATTGAAGAACAGGGGAGTAGAAGGGAGAATTTCCAACTTGTGACAAAGATATAGTTGCAAAGAGTGGAAAGCCTTCTTAATATTGATATCATAACCATATAGCTATCTTTTATCAAGTGCTTATCATGAGCCTGGCATTGTGCTAAGTGTTTCTCATTAAAACTCGCAGAACTCCCATGAAGCACTGTCTTATTATCCAATTGTACAGATGAAAAAATTGAGGTTCTAAGATTGAAACTGACTTCCTGCAGGCCCTCTAACTTAATAAGCTGGAGCATTTGGACTCAGATCCATTTCTATCTCCCTCTAATGCGTATACTCTTCCTATAATGTTCTATTGCTCACTATCCAAACTCAGACAGTAAATGCTTTTGCTTATTAATAACAACTGGAATTTAGTCCTCAGTTCAAGACTTGTTCAATAAAATACAAGTCAAAGAAGCCATACCATAATGTACTTTGAAACTTAAAGACCAGCATTTTCTTACTAGTAGAAAAAATAACCTTTGATGCTGTGAAAGTAGTAAAAATATAGAGTTTATCTTCCCTAAGATGCAGCAGAGGCTTAAAACATGGTCAGATAGCTTTTTAAAGATGTAGTTTTATGAAAGTTGTAAGTACACATGCTTTAAAAAGTCAAGTACTTTTACGTGACTTTATAATAAAAAGCAGCAGCCTCCTGCCCCCCTGCTCCCCCTTTTGTCCTTACTCCTGTTGCTACTTCCCAAGGCAACCACTTGCATTTATGGTTGCCTCGATGTTTACAGTGTCAGGTATATATTGGAGTTTTTTAAGTTAATTTATATATTAAGTTATTTCAGTTATTTTCGACCAGTATGGCACAGCACACTGGTGTGCTGCAAGAATTTTTAAAACATGCAATGCCTGACTATTCAGTCAGGGACACTGACCTCTTTTACCTAAGATTGTCAAATAAAACAATGACAACAGCCAACACAACAATAGCCATCTGGTATGAATTAATCAAAATTATACCTATTTTTTGGTCATATTGGCAAAAAATACTATATATTTTTTAGTGTGCCACAGAATTTTAGTAATTAGTTTATGTGTGCCATGAGATGAGAAACATTGAAAATCACTAAGCTATTGCATTAGTTTCCTAAGTCTACTGTAACAAAGTGCCACAAGTTTGGTGCTCAAACATCAGAAATTTATTGTCTTACAATCTGGGGGGGCTACTGGCACTCTTTGGTGTTGGCTTGTGGGAGCATCACCCCTATCTCTGCCTTCATCTTCACGTGACATTTTCCCCGTGTCTTCACAAATCTTCTCTCTGTGCATGTTTGTCTTTGTGTACAAGTCTCTGCTTTTTAAAAAAATATTTTTTTAAGACTATTTATTTATTTGTTTTTAGAGAGAGGGGAAGGGAGGGAGAAAGAGAGGGAGAGAAACATCATTGTGCGGTTGCTTCTCATGAGCTCCCTACTGGGGACGTGGTCCGCAACCCAGGCATGTGTCCTGACTGGGAATTGAACTGGCGACCCTTTGGTTCACAGGCTGGTGCTCAATCTACTGAGCCACATCAGCCAGGGACAAATCTCTACTTTTAATAGGACACTAGTCATACTGGATTAGAGCCCAATTTAATGACCCCATTTTTACTTGATTACCTCTGTAAAGACTATATTTTCAAATATGGTCACATTCTAAAGTATGGGGAATTAGGGTTTCAATATATATATTTTTGGTATACAATTCAACTCATTAGAGTTATGTGTTTTTTTAACATAAAAAGTAAGATTTAACTCTTACCCATTTATATCTTCCTTCCACTTACTTCTACTCCTCTCATCTCTGGTAATAACTTTCTGTTAGATTAAGATTCAGTGTTTATTCAGTATTATTATGACTCTGCAAATATTATTTACATCTGAGTCAGGTAATGAGTCATGCACTGTACAACTTTGGCTTTTCAAGAAATTATTAATGTTATTGGGTTCATATTTACTTAGTTCTCTAGATTAAAAGAAACCAACTTCTATACTGTAAATGGAATTTCTGAAAATCAAATACAAAAAGGTAGGAAACTAGTAAAAACATGGGTAAAGGTTTGATTAGGTAGCTCAAAAAAGAAAAAACCCACATGGGTTAACAAGCAGATGAAGAGATGCACAAACCTATTCATGATGAGAAAAATGAAAATATCAAAATATTTCTTTATGCTTTCCCAGATTGGCCATAATTTGGAAAGCTGGATGGTGCTAAGGGTTGGCAGGTATGCGGCCATACAAGAACTGCCAACTATCACTGGTGGAGATGCAGAACAAGCAGCAATTCTGGAGAGCACTTTGCCACTCCTGCCATTGCTTAGATAACTCTGTCACGCCCCAGGATGGAAATCCTACAGCAATTGCTTACTGTACCTGTGGTGGCAGGAAGTTGGAGACAATCTAGCTGACCAGTACATATGGTGGATGCATATTGGGGAATACTTGTGAATTAGAAGTGATGAGTTAGCTGTATACATAGCAATATGGATAGATCTAGAAATCAGTACTGAGAAAAAAGGATGAAAAATAAGATATTTAGCAAAATCAACTTGCATAAATTAAAAGTATATGCAAATAATACAATACACATTTTAAAAGAACTCATAGAAATGAAATGACACCCTTCAATCGTATGTAAAGAGTGCTTGCATAATTATGACTAAATAAATATTTAATATGGGTCATGTAGAATATTATCATTACATTTCTCTTTTTGGGAGTGGAGGGAGGTATGGCATTTTTCACTTCCCCAGATACTGAAATGAGGTTTGCAAGGACGAAAAAAAAATTTTTTTGTCTAATTATGTTTTCTGTGCATATATCACTAATTCATCCCCAAAATCTTTGTGCCAAGTGAATATACCTCTTCCCTTTATATTACAGATTCTTTGGATAATCTAGCACCTAACTTATATTTATATTTTTTGCCATGTGAGGGCACAGTTGGAAGGTAGCCATCTGTAAGACATGAAGGGAGGTCTCATAAGAAACTAAACTGCCAGATCTGGGACTTCTGTCCTCCAGAACTGAGAAAATAGATTTCTGTTGCTTAGACCACCCAATCTGTGGTACTTTATGTTAGCTTGAGCAGACTAACACAGACTTTGGTATCGACTTTATGTAACAAATACCTAAAAATGTGGAAATAGCTTTGGAGTTGGCTGATAAGTAAAGCCTGGAAGAGTTTTGAGGCGCATGCTGGAAAAAGCCTAGCCATGAAGGGACTGTTGGTAGAAATATGGTGATTATTTCAGATAAAGGTGATTCTGGTGTGGACCCAGAAAAGAGGAAGGTAGGAGGGAAAACTTCTATCTTTCCAGAGAACATAAAGAATAATGGACAGGATGTTGGTAGGAACAGGTGATTTTGGTGACGTCTCAGATGGAAATGACGCTCATGTTACTAGAAACTGGGGGAAAGGCAATCCTTATTATAAAATGGCAAAAAACTTGAGTTTCTAGTGTTTTAAGAAGCTAGAACTTGTGAGCAGCGAAATGAGATATTTAGCTGGGAAAATTTCTAAGCAAACTGTTGAAGATGTGTCCTGGCTTCTCCTGACTGCCATAATATAGTGTGAGAGAAGAGAGACGAAAAGAAATTGTTAAGCAAAAGGACTGAGAACTTGAAGATTTAGAAAATTTTCAGCCTCTACATTTTGCAAAAAGAAGAAAGCTTGTTCTGAAAGGTGTGGTTGAACAACCATTTGATAAGGAGATCACTGTAAACCACGAATTTAATCAGACATTTCATGGGAAGCCAGGAATAGAGATATGATTTTATCAGCAGAAAGTGGGGTTAGTGATAAGATGAAGGAAAGGAAAGGACAGGACAATGGAGCTATTTGGCTGCAATCCTGTGCTATTATTCTTCAAGAAGAGGGAAGAATAACCCTGAATTTTCTCTACTCTAGTTTCTTTATTCTCTTTTTCTAGAACTCCCAAACTGTGGAGCTAATTTTCTTATCTTTCCCTCACCCCAGTTCTTATCTCTTTTTCTTTATTTTATACTTTCTGAGAGATTTTCTCAACTTTATCTTCTAACTCTTCTATTAATTCATTTCTGTTCACATATTTTTAACCTCAAAAGCTTTCATTGTATGCACATCAAATCATTTTTAAAAATAGATGCATACTCTTACTTTATTCCTAGCAATATTTTCTTACTTCTATGAAGAGGTCAGTTTTTTTTTTTTTGGGGGGGGAGATGTTTTCTTCTGTTCCCTGCATTATTTTTCTTCTAAGATCCATTTACTTTTTGTTTTTGTGGTCTCTTTCATATTGGAAGCTTTCCCTCAAGTATCTGGTGAAATGGGGCTGTTTGCTCAAAGAGAAAGATGCTAAAAACTTAAGGAAATGAACATTCTGGAAGCATGAACAGAAACCCCCAGTGTGCATTATGAAATCCCACCCTTCAGCTCTGCGTAATGACCCTAAGGCCAGAACCTCTGGTTCAGCTTTATTATACAGTATACATCTAGTCTTCTGCTGGGATGGAAGGAAAGGTAACCCAGCTGCAAATTCTCATTCAGACTTCCAACTAAATCTACCATTTCCATCCTATCTACACCCCTACTTTCAAAAGTACATTGAGCCATACATTCCTGAGCCTCTTTGAGTTCTACGTGCATAGGCTTGTTTCTGGGCTACCCTCATAACTGGTTTAGGATTCAGTCTTCAATGGTCTGATGAGTCATTTACTATTTTTACATCTGTTTTCTAGTTTCCAAAATTTTGTTGCTGTCATCTTATTTCCTGTTCTTTTGTCATTAGGTATTATATCTTTTTGTACCTTTATATCATGGTGATACTCTTTTGGGAGAGAGAAATGCCAAGGCACTTCCGCTGAATCTTCAACTTGACCAGAAGTCCTATAATAAATTTCTGAGAGAAATAGTTAGAGATATTTGGGACACATTTATTATTCATTGAAATGAAGGATTTCAGAGCCAGAAACTTGAATTTTAAATCCTTGTTCAGATTCTTCATGGCCATGTGGCCTTGGGCATGTTACTTAACCTTTCTTGGTGTCATAGGTAAAAAGAAGATAATAACACTTATGTTACAGGGTTGTTAGAGTTAGAAGCATGTGAAAAGTATGTAGTTCAGAAACAGCTATATAACAAATACTGAATAAGTGGTAACTTTTGTTATTTTATTGTTGAAGGACAGGGGTGCCATTTACTTACTATTTGTCTTTTTTAAGGAAAAATAATGAGAAATAAAAGGAAGTCTAAGTGTCACTCTTATTAGTGGTGTCAGGAAAATGTCAAGTACAACTCCCTCCATATTTATCAAAGGCAGAACTCTCGAACAACAACTAAATTGAAGAGTAGTATAAGGTCTCCTATTTTCCAACTAGAATGGAGCGCTGTTGCATATGTCCACTAGAAGCAACTTAATTTACCTCCCTTATTGCAAGAAGGTGGAAAACCTGGGAAGTAGATAGCTTCCTCCATGCTCCACAAAGTGCCTGCTCAGGAACTTTTGCCCTCTCTGGAGTCTGAAAGTGCAAATGGAGTATAGTCCATGTAAACGCAGGCACGTTCGAGAAGAAGCATGAGAGAAGACACATCTCAGGCCACAGTGGCCTTTTGAATGAATTGATTCCACTGTGTGGTAAAACTAGAGCCCACTGAACGACAGACTGTTACCACGCAGATTAGTCCCACAGTGAGTCCAATGGTTAAGAGTTTGCTCCAGACCCACCTCTCAGGCCTGTCCCAGATGGATGGGAGTGAAATCCCACACCGCACCACGATAAGGACAGAGGAAGAAAGGCTCCCTTCTGAAAGACCTGTTGACACTGCAAAGGCCGAATCCTAATGCTCTGTCATGCTTCACGCCATGTTTCTGTCACCTTCAGAACATAGTTCATTATTTCTTTATATAATTTTGTGTTGGACTCTCATTTCTCTGTAATTAATTTATATTGTCCATCACCTAAAATATATCTGACTTCTGCTCATTGCCGTGATAGGATTTCGTACATCCTATTCCTTCATTTCCTTCCCCTTTATACCTACTTCTTCCTCTCTGTCTTCTTTTTATTTTCTCCTTCTTTCTTTACATTTTTTGTCTTACTTAGTTTTTCATTCTTCTGCTCCTCTTTGTCCTCTTCTTCCTTTTCCTCCTTGTTCAACTTTGTGTTTCTTGGATTGTCACTTTTCATCTGCATTAATTAGGCAGGAAACTGAGCAAAGGCTTTCCAGAATTACTAAAAAAAAAAAAGTGACTTCTATTTCTTAGGGAGCTTACATTTGTGAACGTAAGGGGGCACAGAGCCAATTTAGGGTGGAATCTTAGACCAAATCTATGGGCTTCTGTTGGAATTGTTCATCCCCGAGGAGCCCATAGGTATCAATCTGAGGTGGTAAGTACAAAGCTGTGACCTCCTCTGGGACCTCCAACTCATTTCTCAGAGGGCACTGAGAACCCAGCAACCACCACAACTTGGTGCAACTTTCAACCTCAGACAAACCTGAACTGATGACCTGAGGGTGAGAGGCTCTGTATAACTTGATTACATTTTTTAAAAATTCCATTTTTCTCATGAAAAGACACCTTCAGAACACAATGTCAGTTTATCTCTGCAATTTTAGACATCAAATAGCTTATTTTTTAGTTCTCTCTGGGTCAAAGAATGTTATTAAGAAGAAAAATGTAAAAAACATTGGTTTTGTAACAATTCAGTATCTAAACTGAAGGCTCTAATAAACTCACAGAAATGTTCTTGCTTTGAAATTCTTTATAGTATAAAGGAAAGATAAAAAATATGATGCAGGGCAAGAGTATCTAAAATATACAATACAAAATAAAACTAAGCAAATAAAACAGTCAACAGATGCAGAATGTTAATGTGCCAAAATACCTTTTTGGTGGGAATTATCATGTAGGTTCTAGATGACATGAATATGCACTTTTACTGCTTGACTCTGTGGGAGATCACTTTAGAATCTAGAGTGTAGATTTTGCACAAACAGGAAAGAAGGCAATGCGAATTACTCCTTAACATTTCTATCCTGTAAGAATCTATCAACCGATAGATTTGCCCCCTTTCTCAGGGTAGACAAAAGACATTGGATCTTGTTTTAGGACCCCAGGATTAGAACTTCATCTCCCCATATAGTGAGGTTGCTTCATCCAAACAGGCACTGAGAAATTAAAACCACTGGCACAATGTAATGACCATGAACGAGCCATTCTTTTTTTTTTTTTTTTTTGAAGTGCATGGAAAGAAGTTATTTTGTCTTCAAGTGCTTACACCTATGCAGGAGAGAGAAGTGGAAAACTGAATTGTTCCATCTATAATTTCAAGCAGGGAAAATGAGTTACAAGCATATCAGCAAAAAACAGACAGAGGTAGACCCAGTGAAGCAGAAGGAAAATGACTAACCACCATTTCCTCTTATTCCCATAACTGATTGAACATAAACAAAACATTCTCCCCTATAGGAAAGGCAGAAGTCTGGTACTGAGCAGTGGCTACTTCTCAAGACATCTTTGTCAGCAAGATGGGTTCAAGTTATGATTTCACCGTTTCTATGATTGACGTTGTTACGGTTCTTAGAGCAGTTACCATGGAAACAGAAAGGCCTTGCATGTATTAGAAGTAATTCACCTGACCTAGTGCTCAAAATGAGGGAGTGCTGAGTGCTAGTATTTCTCCCAAGTATCCCCCATGATCTGGCCAAGGCAGGCTGCAGTTTTGGCTGCGATCTGAAGAGGCTGTTGAGCAGTGCACACGAGGAAGGATGAGAAAAATGGCAAATTTCTGCATGTGCTTAGACAAATTCCAGCCTGAGATCTCCCCGAGGGAGTTATGATGCTGCCAGTACCCTCTGGCGCTTTCACTTTTCTATATATGGACTTGATTTCTTCCCTTTCACTCCTGATATCTGCTGGGGAGGCCTACAGGAAGGCTCTTTTAATTTGTAGCAGGACATTTGTGTCACCTCTGGGCCAGAGAAAAATGGGAAGAGAGGTTGAGGTTGAGAGACATTAAACAAGCTTAGGTGGTTCTCTGCCTTGGAGTAGATGCATCACATTCTACCTGAAATGGTATTTGGATTATATTAAAAATTAGCCTGTTTTTCCCCACTCCTTTTAGAGCAGAGGTTAAAACTCCAGGAGTTTGACTATCACACCATCACATCTGTTCAACCTGGATATTGGTCAGATCTGCCCAAGACCCAAACACTCTCCACATCCTGCTTCCTCTTTCACTACTGTATTCCTCTGGACTGTCCTAGGTCTCATCTTTGGTAGGGAGCTCCCATTTCTTTTAACTCATGGGACTGAGATGGAGTGCTGGCAATTTTTTCATTCTTCATTGCTTCTTTAGGTAATTTTTCTACCAATACTCTTCAATCTTCTTTTGAGAAACCCAGATTATCACTTGGGCCATTTCCTTCCCATCCTCATTGCTGTCATTGACTGACTTTTGGCATCTACTTTTCTCAGTGACTTTAACACCTAGCTTGGCATATTACTTCCTGACCTCCCCCACCTAATGCACAAGGAATTCAATTTCAAACCAATACCTCTTGTAATACATTGGTCCTCACCTTTTCGTGGCTTTCTCAACTTTGATCACTGATCACTCTCATTTATCCTTTAACCATTAGAAATGATCGCATTTGATCTTGCTTTCACCCAAAACTGAGATGTTTCCATTGTGGCCACAACTTCCTACACTTTTACATGATACATTCTCACCTACAGTGCACCTCTTTTTGAGCTTATCAGTCTTGAGAACCATTCTGTTCTCTGACTCTTAGACACTCTTGTCCTCTCAGGCATATTTACCTAGCTGTGTCATCGTGGTTAATGAGTTCAGTTTCTTTTTCAAACACACTTTGGGCACTCTCTTAGACCTTATACACTGACTTGGGTATGATATTAATTCATTCATTCTTTCTTCCATTCATCAAATATTGACTGAGCAGTTGGCCTTCTTATAAGTACTGGGAATATGAGGCAACTCTCAACCCTTTTAGACCTTATGAATACTGAGTGAACCAGACAATGAATATCAAACACAAAAGTACAAACTAAAGTGTTAAAAGGAAGTGAACAGGGGGCTGTGGTGATAATGAATTTGTACTGAGTATTTTTAAGGACCAGGTCCTATTCTAAGTTTCATATACCTATTGATTCATATTTAATTATCACAACCCCTTCTGAAAAAATACTTTATATTATTCCCATTTTACAGTGGAGACAAATTGTTACCTATGTGGGGTTACACAAGTTATGGAGCTGGGATTTGAAATCAGGCTGGTCCCTTAGTTTACCTTCTTCACCACTAAATCCCTGGTTTAGAGCAGTGGCTAAGATAGTTTTTAGACAAGCTGGACATTAAGGGCCTTTCTAAGAAAAGAGCATATAGCCTGAAGCTTTGGGGAGCAGAAGGAGCCCTCCTCACAGATATAAATAAATAAAAGAGCCAGGAGAGAGCATTTCAATGAGGTAAGTAGCATTTCAGTGAGGAGAAGGGCCTGAGTAATAAGGGGTATGGTTAATTTGAAACCTAGAAAGAAGGTCAACATGACTGGCCTAGAGAGAGTGAGAGAGCGAAGGACAAATGATTGGGCTGAAGAGGAGAGCTGAACCATGTGATCTAAGTCAGGTTTGGCAGAAGAAGGGATTTTTATTGTATTCAAAGACCCATGGGGGAGCTGGAGTCCATTTTCACTTTTGGAATCTCTTTCTGGCACACGTGTGAAGAATGGATTGGGGGTTGATAGGGATGTGGGGAGAACAGCTGGAAAGCTTTCACAGGGGCTCAGAATAGGGACCTTTGTGGCTTGGACTATAATGGTGGCACTAGAGATGGAGAAATGTGGCTCTCTTGGAGGTAGGATCTACACATTGGAGGTAGGATCAATAGCACTAGGTGATAGGTGGACACAGGGTGTGAAGAAAGGGACAGAAATAAGGATGCGTCTCAGGTTTCTGATTCAAACCAGTGGACTTGACCCTCATTTTACTGAGTGAATGAGACCATCAGGTAGCCCAACTGTCAGCTCTCTTTCTTTCACCCTCTGAATCACCATGCATCTTTTTTTTTCGTTTTTTCCTCTTGGAAAAGTTGCCTTCTTACTCCATTCCCATGTAACATCTCCAATCAGCAGTTCTGAGCTACTATTTGTCTTCTTCGTGACATTGCTTGATCTCTTATTCTGTCATGTATCTTTAAGTTTTCCTCCTCTGGTGTCTTCTTTAGCTTATACAACAAATTCAAGTTTTATGTACTCTGAAGCAAAAATCCTGATCTCTTAAGTTGCTCTCTTACCCCTCATCTTCCTTTGAAAGCATGTTGTTTTAGTAAGTGGTCCATATTTGTCATGATTATTTCCCAGAATAGATGTTATTAGCTTGATGTCACATGAACGAAGAGTGATATTGGGCCATTTTGGGTACTATCCAGGCATGTGATTGAGCCAACAGTCCTGAATGCTGTGCCTCACATCGTGACTTCCCCTCTCTCTGAATTCCCAAAGTCTTTGTCGGAAGAAATTTACCGAAGATAAAAATTGCCTGATGCAAACACATTGGGAAGGAGCTAATAGTTACTTCCTTGGAATATTCTCTCATGGAATTTCCTAGAATCCAGTTTCCAAAGTGTATTAAACTGAGCATCTCTTTTATTTGCTTCTTACTTCTACCCCACATAAAGTGCAGGGAACATTGGGTAATGGTTTTACATTGAGATAATGAATAAATTATAGTGTGGGTGGTCATTCAAGTCACATCAAACAGTTGGTGTTTCAAAGCAGCTTGTTTATCCAAGATGAGTAGTTCCGTGATTATCCCTCACAGGATATTTGTTTTGATGAATCAATAAGGGCCAAAGAGAAAAAAATTAGGGCCAATGAGGAAGGTGGAGGATTGGCCTTGGAAACACAGGAAGGGCCACTTAAAGGAACCCAACTTTAATAAAATAGGTCGGAGAGAATATTAGTGAGGCTAGTTTAAAAGGCAACTTTGTCAGCCTTGGCTTCTGTCAGTTTTTGATCTATCCCCCATTTTGGCTATACACACCACTCAGTTATCTTTAGACACTGTGCTTCCATACCCTGGTGCATGCTGTTCCCTCTACACTGATCTTCATGACCCTCTTTTCTGGCTTGCAAACTGCTTATCCTACAAGTCCTGGCTTCAGTATCATAAAGTATCTCTCACCATTTTCAGTACAATGTAGTGTTTAAAGTGTGAGGTCTGGGGCCAGAATGCTTGGTTTAAAATCCTGGCTCTCTCACATTAGTTGTGAGCTTGGACAAGAGACT
Organism: Macrotus californicus; assembly: GCA_007922815.1. Classification (NCBI taxonomy): domain Eukaryota; kingdom Metazoa; phylum Chordata; class Mammalia; order Chiroptera; family Phyllostomidae; genus Macrotus; species Macrotus californicus. The sequence goes on from VMDR010007671.1 coordinate 20,463, forward strand.
TGACTTACCTGTGCCTCAGTTTCCCGATATGCAAAATAGAAATAATCATAGTAACTATTTCATAGTATTGTTGTGATGGTTAACAAGTTGGCACATGAAAAGTACTGAAAATACGGTTTGCTGCATAGTAAATGCTCAATAAATGTTGGCTAGTAGTGGTTTTCCCTAGGCAGAATTACTTGTCTCTTCTTCTGAATTCTCACAGTATATTCTTCCATGATAATGATTGTTGCAGTGCAGTGATTTATTTATATGCTCATAGGCTGTGGGCTTATAAAAAGAAGAAGCCAGAAACAACATTGTTCTTTCCATCTTCCATAGCATTTCACGTGATACATGGCCTGTAGTTCAAATTCAATAAGTGTTTTTTGAAGTAATGAACTGTGAGAAATTTTGTGGTTCATTTAAAGATGAATTAATAGGAAACCCAAGGTGAAGTTAGTGCTAATAAAATCAGCTATGGTGATTAACCAGATTACATAGTCATTTGTATTTTGTAACTTTAGTCTTTTACTATATTATGATCCAATCTCTCTGTGTATTAGCACTAAGGTGAAAGAAGGAACCAAAGATTTACTGAGCACAATCTTATGTTCTATGCGAGTCATAATTACTGTCCTCCTTTAAGTTATTATTAGCATCCCGTAGTTGAAGAAATGGTTCAGAGAAGTTTAGTGATGTATCTAAGTTCACAAAACTAATGAATGGCAGATCTGGGTTCCCAACCCTTTGAGCCAAACTATAGACTCTAAAGTATCTTCTCTTTTCACTTTTCTATATATTACTTGTCGCTTTCCATTGCTGGTACCTTCCCCCCATCACCTCTACCTCTAACTCCATCAAAGATTTTATAAGTTAGCCATCATTGCCCTCAGGTCATTGAAACTTATACATCGCTTTTATTGGTATCTTTCTTCCAAAGAAAGAAAATCATTGTACCTGCTATTGTCAGTCATTGGTAGTCTAAAAATGCTTTTGTGACCAGATAAAGGAATTCTGGGTATGGACAGGGAATTGAAGTGTTCAGTTTAGCCTGACAAAAATATCAGCCTTCAACTGTCAGGTCTATTTAACTTCACAGTCCTCTGTTGGCATGGTACAACCTCAGCTACAAAGAGAGCTCTCCTTGATGCCTCTTCTAGTTTCTCCCGCACTACCATCAGGTTCAGGTTGGACTGCCCTCAAAGCAGCCTCCATGCTCCTGATTGGCAAAATTTCCTTGGTTTCCTATACAAAGAAATCTTTGTTAATTGAATCTTTCTCTTTCCTGGGCACTTGTCTGCCTAAACAACTTCCCAACAGGGACTGTTCTCTACTCCCAAGTTTCTATCTAAAGACAGTTAAGTTAGTTCCTTAATGTGTCTGCATTTTGATTGTTCCTGACGTCTTTCAAACTGGAAAGCCATCCCATCTCTGAGACTCTCTTTCTGCAAACTAGGATTCCTTTTACCCTGTATCCCTCCTGTCTTGCAGAATAGTCCCAGGCTTCAGGCAGCCCAAGTTTTATTTCCAGGGGTGGATTTGGCTCCTCCATTCTGTGTTTCTACATTTTAGAACTTAATCATTGGGAAACAAAGCAGATTGCCCATCATTGGTGGGGATTTGTTTTTTCTTCTCTTTTAAGTTACAATGCTTTGAGGTATGAAAAACATTATACAGTGTTGGGCAGCAAAACGTTGAAGATAAATTTCTACTCTTACAAAGGTATATCTATTTCAAAAGATCTGGTAGGTTAAGTAGTTTACCTACTTGCAGATAACAGAGATACAATATCTCAGGGACAGTTATTAAATGACAGACTTTTGTGCAGTGGCTCTTTCCCTCTTTCAACAGTTTTTGAATGATATTTTTAGGTGATGAAATCAATGTAGAGAATTACATCCTAGGCAGGTTTTCACTAATTCCTCCACAGATTCCGTTGTAATGTTGGGCAAATAAATCATTCCTCTGTGCTCAGCTTTCCTATCAGTGGCCTCTGGCAAGAGACTCACAACATGTCTTTTTGCTTCCACTATTGTTGTCCTCTTAAAGCGATCGGAGTGATCCTGGTACAGTGTAAGTCAGATAACCTCACCCCTCTGCTCAAAACCCTCCCATGACTTCCCACTCCTTACCAAGTGAAGGCCAAACTACGATGACCTACAGAATCATCCATGATCTGGCTCTGTTCTGACCTTACGTCCTCTTAGTCTTTTCTCTCATCCCTCTACCCCAGCTAAGCTGGGCACCTTGCTATTCCTCGGACTTAGCAGCCGTTCTCTTGCTTTAGGGTCTTTTCAGGCTCTTCTTGGATCTATTTCTAATGTCCTTGTGGCTCAATTCCTTCCAAATGCTCATAACTTCTGTAGGAGCTTCCCTGATCACCTTATTTGAAAATCATAAACCCAGTGCTTCCATCTCTTTTCTAATTTGTTTTTCTTCATCATCTGTTGTAGTATTTATTACACTCATTTGAATATTTCATCTGTTATTCCTCACTAAAAAAATAAGTTCAACCTGGGTGGAAACCTCATTATTTGTTCACTGCTGTATTCAGAGCATCTAGAACAGTGTCTGGCACATTAAATATTCAATAAATATTTGTTAAATTAGTGAGTGGTACAGTCTATGATTTGCCATTCATGACATTGATTTCCCTTGAGTTCTCTGATAAGGCTAAATATAAAGGCATGGGTCTGGCGCCTTTCTCTCTTTGAAGAGACTGCCAGCAATTTGAATCTGTCACAAAGATCTGGGAAGTACCCAGATGTGGACCCTGGAGGGCTCTCCGGGGTGGGCCCTCGTTCTTTAAATTCCTTTTCTCTTATATTTTCTTTTTCCTTCTTATAACATCCTACATATAAATGGCACTCCAGTCCATCTGCAGTGAGCTCATTCCATCTTCACATTAACCCTGCGAGACAGATTAGAAAAGAAAGGAATGAAACCAGCTATAATTGAGCATTACTTTGAGCCTGGAATAGAGCCAGGAACTTCCACAATCCTCATTTCGTTTATGCATCGACCTTAGCATAGAGGTATTTCCCAATTTTACAGATGTAGTTTAGAGATTTGGTGACCAGTACCCTGCCTGAGATCGCAAGTCACTCATACCTAAGCCTCTTATCTAGCCTCTCTTCTCCCCCCTTCATGCACTCAAGACCTCTTTTTGGGGGGGCTTGGTTTCATTTAAGTCTTATTTTAGTTTTGCTTCTGTTCTAAAGCCTTTCTGGCTTTGATTTAAAAGAAAAAGTTGTCGTAGGTTCTTCATTTTGGTTACTGTTTGTCCTTAAGCATGAACCCGGGGACCATAGCAGTGAGACACAATTTAATGAACTGCAGATAATAAATGAAATGCTTAGGGTTTTAACTAATTGGAAGAAAGTTACCCCATCAATTCAGGGCACTGTAGGCTGCAGAAATGAGATTGCCTTCGACATTTGACTGGGCATATTGACAATGAGCACTGGGGGTTTTATTTGAGAAGCACATTGAAGGCTCTTCATTCTGTGAAGGGAAAGATTTAAACTCTTTCAAGGCAGCATCTGAGTTTATTTTCTGACAAAGAGAGGGTTGATTGGGAGGAAACAGATCTGTCCCCAGCAAAAGTGCACACAACTTAAAAAATAAAATGTTTACTTCAGCCAAGTTTTCCCTTTGGCAGAGTTTAGGACATATCCTCATCTTATAATCAGTCCAGTCCTGGGAGAACTTCTCAAAGTTAAAAAAAAAAGTCCCCAAATTATCCAAATAGTGAAGCTTAAAAAGTAGCCAAGGGGAATTGCATCTTTCCTATTACTACCATATGTGCTTCCCTGAACACACCACTTCACAAAGTGCTGTATGTGGTGCGCCGTCTCCCTACCAGCAAGGCGGCCCCACAGCATCCCGTTGGCATGACAGCGCTCCAGAGCAGAAAGCCACGAGCCCGTGGGTTTTCTTACACAGGGTTCCCATCCTCACTCACTGCTGCTTCATTCTCACTCGGCTCATGTGCTTTGAATTTAAGTTTTTCCCATGTAGGCTACATGTGTTATGTTTACCCAGAGTGAAGGGATTTTTTTTTATCTGAATAATATTGCTTTAGTGCTTTCAGGATACACACAGACAAATAAAATGATTTACCACCCAAAAGAACATTTTTAGAAAGTGTGTAAGTACAAACATATCTGGAAGAACTTTTTATAGGGAGCCAAAGCTGGCTACTGGGTGTGTGGAAAGATTGGGATTGGGTTTGCAAAGTGTAGAGGGCATGAGGCTTGGTGCAACATGCTTTGTGACTTGTCATTTGGGTCATGATTGCTGTGATTGTGGGTACTTTGTATAATCAAATCAGAGAAAAGGAAGGAAGGAAGGAAAGGAGGGAGGGAGGAAGGGAGCAGGGGAGGGGAGGGTACGGGAGGGGAAGGCAGGGGAGAGGAGGGGAGGGGAGAGGTGGGTAGGAGAAGAGAGGGGAGAGGAAGGGAGGGGAAGGGAGGGGAGAGGAGAAGAAATGAAATGAAATGCTGCCTGATTTTAGCTCCTGAAACATTTGGGTTAAAAATGTCAGCCTTGTCTTCTATTTGCTATGTTGTCTTGGGTATGCCATTTAACCTCTCTGAGTCTCATTTGCCTCATTTGTAAAACAGGAGTGATAATCTCTCTCTTGTAGATTTTATAGGGAATAAATGATATTTATATAACCACGATGTGTGTAGCATATTTCTTCCCTTCCTTCACAATTCTGCCCTGCATTGATGGCTTATTGTTCCTCTGGGTATAACTGGGTGGATTTCCCCTCCCTCCTGCTTTATAATCAAGTTAGATCATTCCCTCCTCATTCTTTCTCCTTGAAGACGTGCTTTCAGCTCTGATTTCTGGAGAGGGTGTACCACCTGTTAAATCCTCAGGGGGTCCCAGCCCCGAATGTCATGTAATAGTCCACTGTTACACGTTAAAACTAATATTTGTATAGCATTTTAGCATTAAAAAACACTTTGAAACATGCTGTTCTGTTTAATTCTTAAAAATTCTTTTGTGAACTAGTTACTAGTATGTGTTTTTATCCTATTTTCCAGGTGAGGAAATCAGGGCTCTGAAATGTTCAGGGACTCGGCCACAGTCATGCAGCTGGTGACATGGGAGCAAGCCTGGCTTCCCCTAGGGCACCTGACAGTAACAAAGGATGTTTCAGGTACTAACCCGCCTCTCTCTGCTTTAACCTCCAGTCCTTGCTGCCACTGTCCCCCGGTCCCCTTGTATTTCCGAGGTTCCTGGGGCTCTCTCGTAGGTCCTCAATAGCCGTTTTCCTCCTCTCCGGGTTGGGTTTGTTTTGGTGAGGACAATGGCCTGAAGAGAAGAATTGTGAAGGTGCCTCCCTGTGGCCAGGGCTACTGGTGCCTGTCATCAAAGGAGCTTATACTGAGGGCCCAGTCTCATTGTGTTCCCAAAGTCACCAGTGTTGCTGCTTACCACTGACACTACCTAAGCATAGTAGCCTTGCTATCTGGTATCTCTGTGGTAAGACCACTCAAGTGTGGAGAAACCCTCCCCCTATTTTGTGTCAAACTCCATTCCTTAACTTCCAAAGCAGTACCAACTCGCTCCTACTCCAATGGCATACAAAGTTTAGTGAAAACAGTGCTTTTCAATTTTGCTATAACGTTCTGGAAAGTCCTAGAGAGGCCTTAAATTAGGGTTCGACAGAGAAACAGAATAAGATGGATGGATGGTTGGATGGATAGATAGACAGACAGACAGGTATTTGTTGTGAGATATTGATTTATGCAATTATGGAGGCGGAGAAGACCCATGCTATGCTATCTGTAAGCCGGAGGACCAGGAAAGCCAATGGTGTGGCTCTAGTCCAAACCCAAAGGCCTGAGAACCAGGAGCACAGATGCCTGAGGGTAGGAGAAGAGGAATGTCCCAACTCAAGCAAAGAGAGTGAATTCGCCCTTTCTACGCCTTTTTGTTCTTTTAGAGCTTTCAACAGATCAAGTGTAGCCCCCCTGCATTCAGCAAGAGGCTGACCTTTACTCAGTCTTTGAACTTACGGGCTAATCTCTTTTTGAGACACTCTTATAGACACCTTCAGAAATAATGTTTTACCAGCTATTTGGGCATCCCTGAGCCCAGTCAAGTTGACACAAAAATTAATCATCACAGGTGTTATTGAGGAAAAGATAAATTCAAGTGATAGAAAACCTGCTGACCTTGGAATCATCTTCTGACTCCAACCACTAACCATTACTGAACAGACTGGTGGACTCTTTCTTATCTTTCAGTAAATTTTTTCTCTGTGAATTTCATTAGCTCTTCAAGCAACTAAGCTACCTTCTGTTGGTTTCTACTTGTTTTCAACGACAACTGATGCTTTGGGTGAACATAGCTTAGGCCCACTCAGGGACCTTGGCCATCCACTTGGCCATAAGTCTTATTTTAGTGGTTCTCTGACTCTTGGGTTTCAAAGATCAGTTAACAGTTCAGAAATAATTTGCAGAAGTAACATTAAATTGCCAACTGTTTATTTTGGCAACTGAGGAAAATAACAGAACAGAACAATATCAAAACAATAGCCACTTACTAAAACCTTTGCCAGCTCTTTAATTTAATAACAGAAAGACAATTGTAACACCAAGAAAGTAGAAAAGGTATAATATCCAAATGAAGGATAGGCAGGTTATTGAGTAAATAGCTTTACCTAAAAATTCATATATCATTCTCCATTTTGCTCCAGACTATAGAATATTTGTCACATTCTGGCATTTTGGAACTATTATATTGCTACATTTGCTGTTCACAGCAATACTGTGAGGTGTTATTGTTACCCCCATTTTACAACTGTAGAAATTCAGGACCAGAGAAGTTGGGCATCTCGCCAAAAGTCACAGAGATAATAAAGAGAGTAGCTAGGACTTACACACAAGCCCTGCTCTGCCAAACATGTCTTTGCTTGGCTGACTAAGCAGCTGAAGATGAGGGGGATGCTCACTTGGAATGAAGTCTGCTCATGTTTTGAATATTTAAACTAAGTCTCTTTAAAATAGATCATTGTTTATAATTTTCCCCAGCAGGTCATTTTGGCCATGTAATATTTATTAATAAATGTGCATACAGATCTATAAAATTTGTTACTCTGAATAATTGGCATTATAATTTGTGTGCAGATTCTTTTGTCTTCACAGTTCCTGAAGAATCTACTATAGATAGAAATAAGGGATTGTTAGTATAGTTTTAAATATTGCAGAGGTCCAGCTCTTTCTCTCTGTGTGCTTCCAAAAAAAAAATAGACAATCATGAAATCTTTCTAGATTTTATTTTATTTCCCTTTCCCTTTTCTATCCTATCATATTCTCCCTGTATCTTTTTATTCTCTAGATCTTTTTCTGTCCTTTTCTTCTTTGAGATTGTGACTGTCTGGTTATTGGAAATGTCTCCAGGTAATAAATTCTTGATTAATCGGTCCCAAGATTTTCTCATGTTGAGATGACTCTTTTAGTCCAAATTTAATCTTCAGTTGTTATCAACCACGAACATGTAGAAAATGGTTTATTTTTGTTATGGTGGGCTATAGGGTTAAGAAAATTATGAGGTGAACTTGGAGAATGCACAGATTTAACATCTGATATTGTACTCCTTATGAATAAGTCTAGAGGCTAATGCTCTGTAGTCACTTATAATTTCAACCAAGTGCATGAACTATAAGACTACCTAGAACCTAAATTTAAAGTGGCTTTTATTGTTTATATTTACTGCAGTTTATTTTTGTTTTTTAGTTCTTATAAAAAGTTAGTGATGTGCATCTTAGAATTCCCATTTTGTAGATGTAGAAAATTTGGCAAAGTATCTGTGACAGGCTTATGAGGTGTCAACAGTTGGGTTATTCAGAAAAGTCTTGTCGCATCCTTCTCAATTATGTGTTATAGTTGAGCCCATTTTTGCTAAAATTATGTTGAAAAACCTTATTTTACCCCACTTTGTTTCTGGAATTACATGCATTAGCCTCTGCGGAGTTCATTGTTCTCTTGAAGCCGAGCCCTTTAAAAACATCTTTTGGTTGTTCACATGTTTATTTTTAATTGAGGAAAGTGAGAATTTGGAGTCTAGAGACTCGGGAGAGTGGAATATGAATTATTTCTTTGTTTTTAGGGGAAATTGTTTTAGCATCCCGCTTTCACTAGGATCTAAGTGATCATGATACAAACATGTTGCTGTTCCGTCCACCAATTCCTTACGTCCTGAGACAAACCCTTGCTGAGGAGAGAGGTTTCCTTGAAGCCCTTTGATTTTCCAGGTGGAAGGACATCTAATTTTCTCTTAAATTGGGTTCAGAGAACAGCACTTCCCGTTTTCTCCTACCCTTTGCCAAGAAGCTTTTTATGATTGCAGAAAAGTTTATGAATACATTGGCATTTGGTTTTCTCTTCTGGAAGTCTCTCTTGGGACTCTGTGGGATGAAAGGTGGAATGGGGGTAGGAGCAGGAGGGACAGAGAGAAGGGGAAATGTTTTTTTCAGAGCAGCAACTAGAATATAGTAAAATTTTGTGAGTGAATTTTTTAGGATTTGGTAAAGTTTAGTGTTTTCTCAGAAGTTGTTTGGGGTAAGTGGCTAGGTTCTTTTGTAACAGATTGGTAAAATTCTAATGGGATTTCATTCCACCCTCTGAATTCATAATTTTCTGTTTACTCATGAGGAAGCTTGGGAAACCACCTCTTTGGTGGAGGACAGGAGAACTCAAAACACAGATTGCTATAACCTGAGTGGTTAAACATCATAGATTTATTCTTTCAATCAATTAGTCATTTATTCAACAAATATTTACTGTGTATAACTGTTCCAGGCATGATTCTAGGGGCTGAGTATAAAGTGGGGAACAGCAAATGTACGGTCTCAGTTTTTACAGATCATACTGTCTATTAAGAAGCAGAAAATAAACACAAAAATATATAATGAAAATTTTGTTGAGGGCTCTGAAGGTCAAGAGGAACAAAAACAAAGAAGAGGAACAGAATCTGAGTCTCTTCTCAGCCTTGCCTCTTTATGTTTAGTGAACCTACCACTCACCATTCAAAGCCCACTCAGCAAAGAGGGCTCCCGTGTGCCAGTTCTGGCCCCAGAAACAGCTCTGGACCGCACCCTGCTTTCCTGCCTTGTTCCTTGCCCTCTTTTCATTCATTCATTTGTTCACTCATTCGTTTATCCACATTTGTTGAGCCTTGAATCCCTTCCACGCCTTATGCCAGACACTGGGAATATGACAGTGGAAGACAGATGCAGTTCCCAGCTTAATGGTGGGCACAGGCTAGTGGGATGTGATGACACATTATCAGACAATTAAAATGCAGTGGATATTGGCTCTGGTAGGGACAAGGGCAATGGAAGGCAGATAACTCTGACTGAGGGGTGGGTAGAAACCACGTGTAGAGGACTCAAGATGAAGGGAAACAGGGTGTAAATAGTATTCCACACAGAAAGAACAGCATATACGAAAGGGGAGTGAAAAATCAGGTTTTTCCAGTGAAACGAATAAAGAACTATGGTGTGAAGATGTGAAGGGACAGAAAATTGGAGAGGGAGGTACGGACAAGGTAATGCAGGACCTTGAAGGTCATGTTAATTAGTTTGCATTTACTCCACACCTGCTATCTAGGCATCTTCTCTTGGTTTGACCCTCGTGCCCTTCTTGTTTTATTTTTTTCTGAGAATGCTGCTCGCTTGATTATACCTCAGTCCCTGGAACCCAACTCCATTATCCATCCATTTTCCTGGTATTCTTAAATGATCTGCCCTGGGGAAAAGAACTGGATAATAGGGTCTTAGAGTAATGGAAAATTTTCAAATATCCCTGGGCTTATGATGTGGTCTTGATTATTTTTATGAGATAAATGTACTGAGCATCAAAAAGGATGAAGTGTTGGTCTTACCTGAACTAGGGCAATAGGGTGTAGGAACACAGTCCTGGAGATGACAGGACTTCCAGAAATAGGTAGCCAGGAAACTTGTGCTAACTGTGACTCCTTATATTTCTACCTCTTGCTTTCTGAAGATAAAGCACCTTGGGAAAATTGGGGCAGCTCAAAGGATAAATGTTGGTGAATTTTGTTCCCTTAATTCCCTTAAATCCCCATCCTTGAGGAGGGGATACCTTCATGCAAGGAGTTTTTTTTAGGTCCATAGTTGTCTACCAGAAATGTTTGGAACCAATATTTTTCATATAAGTGTTTATGATTTGAGAAAAGTAAACATGTACTTTATATTTTGTGACACCCCCATAGGGTCTGGAGTGCCACCTAGTAGTCATTTACAGCAAAACATATGCATGTCCATGCAATAGATAAATAAAGATTTAAAAATATTTCTAGAGTGTTCAGGTCAGGTTTTGACCCCTACAGGTTTTGCTGCTAGGTGAGTTATGTAATGATTTAGATTTCAGAGCTGCTAAATTTCAGAATTGCAGGTTAAAAAGTATGTGGATCTGCAGCACATTAATTTGTTAGGCATAATGGAAAAAAATTATTCACCATAAAAAATGAAGAAACTCTAGAACATTCTTAACTAGGGGTGTGTGGTTCTGGTTGGAGACCTACTAAATCAGACCATCTATGAGTCGACTGTGAAAAGATACTTCTAACAAGCTCCCTACGTGACTGATTCACATCAAAATTTAAGAACCTCTCTACTAGAAGACATTTCCAAGGGAGATTGTGAAACTCTTCTCTATACATTTAAGAAATGTTGATCTTCTTTAGATCTTTGTGAACTCATAAATGTATCAACTTTGCATCAAACAGCTCCTGCTGGAGCTAAAATCAGGATACAGGCAGTTTAAGCTTTTGGGGTTTCCCTGTCCCTATAGAGATAAAGGCTGTCCTGCTGGAAGACTCATGGGTGATGCAATGACTCTGTAGTTCTACTACAGTCTCCCCAGTCATTCAGCTGCTTTGACACAGCTTCTCCTGCATGACCAGCCTCTCTCAGACACTGTAGAAAGAGTGGTTGATTCCTGTTCTCAAAGAGTTCACTGTTGCCATAAAGAGAAAATACCTGCACATGTTAATGTTAATTAATGCCAGTGCTTTTTAATTCGGTACAGTTCAACTCCCTACTGTTACCACTTCAGAGCTACATTGACACATGTTCTTTTAGAACTTTTAATTAACATTTCCTTTTTGACTTTGGGGGAAATAATAAACTCATATGGCAGGCATGCTAGAGAAAGAGAGAACCTATTAAGAAAAGAATATAGGAGAGACATTTTGCAATGAATCGGGGTATGAATATGATTACCCCATTTTTTTTTTTAATAAACAAGGGATTAATTGGGAGTAGAGTGAAAGAACAAAGACTTTGGTGTCAAACCATCTCTGATTTTGAATCTTACATCTGCCCTTATCAGCTTTATGACCTTGGGCACACTAACTAAATCTCTGCATCTCAGTTTGCCCATATACAATGTGGAGACGCTAACATATCCTTCATGGGCTTGCTGTGTAAGTTAGGCCAGCTTCTCTCTATGGGACCACCTGGAGCAGTGAACATTGGTTTCTACATTCTCTCTGTCCCATAGCACTTGGTTGGTTTGTGTTTCTGTACCTATTGCTGTGTCCTGTGCCATTTACCTGTTGCTTCTTGGTCTCTCACGCTGGACTGTGAGTTCTTGGAGAACGTGAACCTCATGTTTCTAATTCTTTCGTCCTTTGTGTTTGGCACATGGTAAGCACTCAGCAAAGGTTTATTGAGGGGGGAGGGAGAAGGATGGATTACAGATTTTGTGAAAGAAGTGGTTTCTGAGCAGTGGTATATTTGTAAGTATTTAATAACCAGCTTGCCAATAAAAGTCTATATGTGTATGTGGTGTTTCCTATTTTAAATTTTACTGATATAAAGGATATATAGCACAAACTTACAAATCCTAATAAAATATAAAATACTCTTTATTGTCAATTTCATATAGTCAATTAATTTTCTTAGAATGCTTCCCTAACTTTAGGTCAGGAATTGGCAAATTGTGGTCCTTAAGTCAAATCTAACCCACCATCTACTTTTGTAAATAAAATTTTACTGAAGTATAACCACATCCAGCAACAGCCATTGTGCTACAAGTGCAGAGTTAAGCAGTTCTAACAGAAGCCTTATAACCCACAAAGCCAAAGTATTTACTCCTGGTCCTTGAGAGGAAAGGGGATGACTAATTTTTTAAAAAAAAATATTTTCTTTATTTATTTTTAGAGGGGAAGGGAGGAAGAAAGAGAGGGAGAGAAATATCCATGTGTGGTTGCCTCTCATGTGCCCCCTACTGGAGACCTGGCCCACAACCAGGCATGTGCCCTGACTGGGAATTGAACCATCCACTCCTTGCTTCGTAGGCCTGCACTCAGTCCACAGAACCCCACCAGTCAGGGCAGGGTCTCTGTTTCTTCTTTTTTCCTTGTCTTCCTTCTTCTTCTCTCCTTCCTCCCTCCTTCCTACTCTTCTCCTTTTTCTTCTTCCTCTTCCCCACCTCCTGTCCCTCCTTCTTCTATAGCCCTTTAAAAATGTTAAAACTACTTTTAGCTTGTGAGTAATACAAAAATAAGCTAAGGGCTGGATTTGTCTATTGAATCATAATTACCAAGTTCTGGTCTAGAAAGTCAACAGAACAATAAATCAAGCTCTGATTTGTAGTATTTTCTGCTGCAAATTATACTTTCTGTGGTGTAGTTACTCCCATCATGGTGATTCCTAGCTACCAACATGATATCACTGAATGTGGAAATAGAAGAGATGCACAATAGTGTACTCTTATATACTATTTCAACCATACAGAATCAATAGGTGTAAATAACCACAAGAGCATAGATAATAGAAAAGAGCATAGATAATGGGAGATAATTACACAGTGATGAGTTCTGAATATTTATTATCTTTGTTTTAATATAACATTTCATTATAAGTTTATATAATTTTTATTAATAGCTGTGATTAGCAACTGGCTTGTGAAATTCCTGAAAATTTAATTGTTGGTTCTTGCAAGCTGATACAAAAAATGGCTCCATCACATCCCTGGGATTTTGATTTAGTTCATATTGAAGGACTGGGTTTTGATTGGTGAGTGTAGTTGAAGAGAAGCAGGCATTCCAGCCCGTACCTCATTCCTTTGTCCAATGACTTTCATCTAATTAAAATCCTAGTGACACTAGTGCAGAATCTCATCCAAGTTGGACTTGCTCCCTGCAAAGGTCTAACCTGGACTAGCAGAGGTGAGGATGGGGGGTGAAGTCCCATGAAGGAGGCACGTGGAGGTTCAAGTCGCTAAAACACAGCTCTTTACCATTTCTCACTCTCACCAGTCCTCTCAACATTTCTGATCATCCTGATGACCTTCTTATGAATAGGCTTCACTTCATTGTGTAAATGGAGCTTTTAGGGAAAGGGAATGAATTTTGGGAGTTGTTTGACCTCATTTATTATTGGGTACATATTAGTAACTGGACATTTGGCTTCTGTTCTTGAAAGCCTTACCCTTTTCTCTAATGGCAATGTTATATCCTATTATTTGCAATATTACATTTTTAGGGACGAGTCAAAGCCAGCTGACACAGTCATTATCATGAACCAACAACAGGGCAAAGCCACCATCATACCATCTCAGTAGAGCTCATTAATGGCTGTAATTTTGCTAGTCTTGCCGGAAGGATTCCTTAGGTCATTTATACTATGAGAAGCAAGAAGGAAGGCTAAGTAACAAGGTTGTCACCTTCCTGACAATATATTCAAATACTTGCTACCTGAAGAAATTAGAATAAAAGGGAGGGCTCAGTGCTGAAAGCTTTCTCCTTTTCTGCCTATTTTACTTTTCTCCCTTCAATAGGGACTTTTAGAAATAAAATATGTCTAAGGAGTGGAGAAATAAAAAGAGAAAAGCTACATTTCTTCAGCCTTTTTTTTTTGAAAGCTACATATGAAGAATCTGTGGCTTTTATGGAAGGAGTGAGGTGCTCTGTAGCTTTCAGTGACATTACCAAGGGGAATCTGGGGCCAGAGATGTGCAGGTGGGGCTGTCAATCAGAGACAACATCAAGGGCTCTTACAAAAACAAAAGGTAAGAAAATGGATGTTTAATCAATACAGTTGCTCTCTGCTTAACCTTTTGTGTTTTAGCAACATTCACTGGAGCCCAACAACAGAGTCCAATATTTAACACATAAAAGGTACTCAAAAAGGTGAAGCCTTGGAGAACAACTACAAAGTAAAGATGGGACTGTGGGTTAAGAAATGGAAAGAAAAAGACTTGGAGGAGCGGGAGGTCAAATGGATGTTTAAAGGCTGGAATCTATTAAGAACAGGCTGGGGACCTCTAGAGGGACAGATGGGAGAGGCCAGTGTTAGACTGCCTGAATGTTGGGCACCTGGTGATCCTATGGTATATCCAGTTTACCATTCCTTATGCCTGGAAGGTAATCAGAACAACTCAAGCTTTGGCCAAAAAAGAGGAAGAAGAAACCATGGTGGACTCAACTTATCATTTAGTTGCTTCTGGTGGCACTTGGTCAGCTCTCTATATCTCCTCTGTCTTAGAGTACATACATTATTTGTGATGGTGAATGAGGCAGCCTCAAGTGAGTGTCAAAGAAAAGAGCTTGGCAAGAGCCTTTGGCTCTTTGGCAACACCCAAGTTAGGCCTCTCAGAATCTGGACTGTTGAAATAGCCTCCAAACTGCCAGCCTGCTTTCCTATTCACATCTATACTCCACCCCATCACCAGAGATATATGTGAAGAGGGAATTAATAATCATTGATTTCTCACCCACCACATTTTAATTTCCTTCTTCCTTTTGTCTTTTTCTTCTTTCCTTTTTCAACATTCACTGACTGCCGATTATGTGTTTTAGGAGACTCAAAGATGAATACAACTGACATCTTTTCACAGCCTAAAGGAAAGATAGGTAGGAATCCTGATGGCAGGGTTTTGTCTCAGCATATGCACGTATTTTAATTTTGTTTTATTTCTGTAATCATTTTGATTATTCACTTGGATTAAGACATACATGAAAACAAAATATAATTTGAAAATTGCAGAAGGGCATAGACTTAGAGATAAGTCTGGCTTCTATTCTTGTCTCCTATCCCCATCCCAGAGGCAACTATAGGTACCAGCTTCTTATTTTTCTTTCTTTTTTCTCTCAATATATATACATGTATTTATAAGTGAATATTGTACATATACACATAAACCTATGTATATTATGTAAGTATTATCCTATATGTCTTATTTTACATCTTGCATATTACACTTATCACAATTTGGAGATCATCAACACATAATGAACAACTTACCTTTTTACTGGCTGCATAATGTTTAATTTTATATATATTAAAATACATATAAAACATAGATGTTTCACATATATGAGTTTAAGCCAATGATATATGAATATATTTATATATTAATAATATATGAACATAAACACATAGTTTAAAAGTCTACCCTTGACTATTGTATTTAGGCCCTCTGGTAGAAAGTGTTGGGTTTTTCGTACTCCTCAATTCATGCAACATCATCAACAATGATCCTTACAACGTTTTCTCTTACTTTTCATGTAGTATTCTGTTTTTAGATCTACTGATATTGTTTTGTGCATATATAGTTTGTAGCTTCTAAAATGCTTAGTATTCCATAATATGCATTCAATATATTTTACTCATCTCTATTTGAGGTGATAGGCCGCTAAATTACCTCGAACTCACCCTTATTATAAATAATTCAATGAAATATCCTTAAACATGTTCTCTTATCAAACTGTGTGATTCTTTATATGTGATATAAATCCAGGAGAGGAATTGTTGGGCCAAAGGATCTATGTACATTTAATCAAAGTATTGCCAGATTGCACACAAGAATGATTGTACTTGTCAACATTGCCAGCACCATTGTAGGTGGCGTCCTGTAGTGTGATGTGATTTCTACTACTTGGTACTAGCCAGCTTTCTAATTTTTGATTTTTTATATTTTATTGACTAACTTTATTAATAGTTCATTTTTATTGTATATTTTCCATTACCATTTACCCCTTCTATACCCTCATACACCTCCATCCACCACCCCTCCCTGCAATCACCACACTATTGTCTATTTCTGTGATGTTTTTTTCTTTTCTGCTTACGCCCTCCACCCCACAACCCTCACCACAGAGCTGTCAGCCTGCTATCTATCTATGAGTCTGTCTCTATTTTGTTTGTTAGTTCAGATTGTTCATTAGATTTTACATATGAGTGAAATCATCTGATATTTGTCTTTCTTTGACTGGCTGATTTCACTTAGCATAATCTTCTCCAGGTCCATCCATGCTGTCACAAAGGGTAGAATTTTCTTCTTTTTTATGGCTGAGTAGAATTCCATTGTCTAAATGTACCATAGCTGTTTTATACACTCATCTACAGATGCATACTTGGGCTGCTTCCCAATCTTGGCTATTGTAAATAATTCTTCAGTGAATGTAAGGGTGCATATATTCTTTTAAATAAGTGTTTTGGGTGTGTTTGGATAAAATCCCGGAAGTGGAATCACTGGGTCATAAGGCAGTTCCATTTTTAATTTTTTGCAGTAATTCCATACTGCTTTCCACAGTAGCTGCACCAAGCTGCATTCCCACCAACAGTGCAGAAGAGTTTCCCTTTTTCCACATCTTCACCAGCACCTGTTGTTTGTTGATTTGTTGATGATAGCCATTCTGACAGGTGTGAGGTGATATCTTCTTGTGGTTTTGATTTGCATTTCACTGATGATTAGTGACGTGACCTGAGCATCTTTTCATATGTCTACTGGCCATCCGTATGTCCTCCTTGAAGAAATGTCTATTCAGGTTCTTGGCCCATTTTTAATTGGATTGCTTTTTTTTCCCTGGTGTTGAGTTTTATAAGTTCCTTATAAATTTTGGATATTAACCCCTTATTAGATGTATTGTCAAATATTTTCTGCCATTCAGTGGGCTGTCATTTCATTTTGTTTATGGTTTCCTTTACTATGCAAAAACTTTTTAGTTTTATGTAGTCCCATTTGATTTTTTTCTTTTGTTTCCCTTGTCCAAGGAGATATAGCAGATAAAATATTGCTATGAGCAATGTCTGAGATTTTACTGCTTATGTTTTCTCCTAGGGTTTTTATGGTTTCAAGTCTAACATTTAAGTATTTAATTCATTTTGAATTTATTCTTGTGTGTGGCATAAGAAGATGGTCTAGTTTTATTTTTCTGTGTGTATCTGTCCAATTTTCCCAACATCATTTATTGAGTAAACTATCTTTAGCCTGTGTATGTTTTTGCTTCCTCAGTCAAATATTAATTGTCTGTAAAGGTGTGAGTGTATTTCTGGGCTCTCTATTCTGTTCCATTGATCTATGTGTCTGTTTTTATGCCAGTTCTATGCTGCTTTGATTACTATGGCCCTATAGTACAGATAGATATCAGGTAGTGTAATTCCTCCAAATTTGTTCTTCTTTCTCAGGATCACTAGTGCTATGCAGGGCCTTTTGTGATTCCATATAAATTTTGAAATATTTGTTCTACTTCTGTGAAATACTTCATTGGTATCTTGATAGGAATTGCATTGAATCTCTACATTGCTTTCAGCAGTATGGACATTTTAATGATGCTAGTTCTTTCTATCCATAAACATGGTATATATGCTTCCACTTATTTGTATCTTCTTCAATGTCTTTCTTCATTGTCTTATAATTTTCCTATTACACGTTCTTTATATTCTTGGTTAAATTTATTCCTAGGTATTTTATTCTTTTTGAAGCAATTGCTAATAGGATTGTTTTTTTAATTTCCCTTTCTGATAGTTCATTATTGGCATGTAAAAATCAACTGATTTCTGGATATTAATTTTGTATCCTGCCACTTTACTGAATTCATTGATCAGTTCTAGTCATTTCTTGGTGGAATCTTTAGGGCCATCTATATACACTATCATGTCATACGCAAATGCAGTTTTACTTCTTCCTTTCCAATTTGGATGCCTTTTATTTCTTCTTGTCTTATTGCTGTGGCTAGGACTTCCAGTACTATGTTGAACAAGAGAGGTGAAAGCGGAAAACCCTGTCTTGTAGTTTTTGCCCATTGAGTATGATGCTGGCAGTGAGTTTGTCATATATAGCCTTTATTATGTTGGGTATATTCCCTCTATCCCCATTTTCCTGAGAGTTTTGGGTGCTAAATTTTATCAAATGCTTTTTCTGTATCTATTGATATGATCATGTGGTTTTTATCCTGAATTTTGTTTACATGGGGTGTCATATTTATTGATTTGAAAATATTATAGCAATCTTGCATCACTGGAATAAATCCCACTCAGTCACGGTGTATGATCTTTCTGCTTGTGGTTTGCTAATATTTTGTTAAGGATTTTAGCATCTGTGTTCATTAGAGATATTGGCCTATAATTTTCTTTTTTTGTAGTGTCTTTGTGTGGTTTTGGAATTGGGATACTGCTGGCCTCATAAAATGAGCTTGGGAGTCTTTTCTCCTCTTGAATTTTTTGGAATAGTTTGAGAAAGAGAGGTATTAGTGCTCGGAATGTTTGGTAAAATTCACTGTGAAGCCATCCGGTCCAGGACTTTTGTTTGTTGGGAGTTTTTTGATCACTGCTTTGATTTTACTAGTTGTAATCTCTCTATTCAGATTCTCTGATTCTTCCTGATTTAGTTTTGGAAGATTTTATGATTTTAGGAATTTATCCATTTTGTACATGTTGTCCAATTTGTTCTCATAATTAACTTTTTAAAGAAAAAGTCAAGACTTTATTTTTTAGAAAAGTTTAAGGTTCCCAGCAAAAATGAAGGTACAGAGATTTCCCATATTTCCCCTGTCCTGACACATGTATAGTCTCCCCCATTATCAACATCCTCTATCAGAGTGATGCATTTGTTACAATTAATGACCTACATTGATACATTATAACTACCCAAAGTCTATAGTTTACCTTAAGGTTAACTATTGGTGTTGTACTTTATGGGTTTGGACTAATGTACAATGACATAATTTCTTTGTATGAGTTTTGGCATATTGCGTCTTAAGAAATTCGTTCATTTTATCTTGATTATCAAATATGCAGGCCTAGAGTTGTTCATA
>VMDR010007672.1:0-39522 GCA_007922815.1 Macrotus californicus
TCCTTCCTTTCTCTTTCCTCTCTCTCTCTCTCTCTCTCTCAGGAAGGGATGGGGAAAGAAAGAGACAGAAACATCGACTTGTTGTTCCCCCCATTCCATGCATTCATTAGTTGATTCTTATACGTCCCTGACCAGAGATCAAACCCACAGCTTTGGTGTTTTGGGACAACACTGGGGCCAGGGCCCAACCTTATTTTTAATTAACAGGGAGCACTTTCCTCAAAAGAAATCTTACTCAGAACCTGATGCAAAAGAGCAGGCAAGAGAAGGAGGGAGAACCAAGACCCTGCCTGCTTGGTTTCATTGCTTACCCAAGGAGGTCCTCCTGAGAAATTTCCAAGGAAAGGTTAAAGGGGGTCAAAAATACTTTGAAAATCCTAAGCCTTATATATATGACTGATTATACATGATTATACATAGAACATAGGCACTCTTCACTTAAAGCTGTCCCATGAAGCACTTGTTTGTATTAATACTATTAGTCACTGACATAGTCCCAATCTGTATGGCCTGGCACCAAATAATCAGCTACGGACAACCAGGGCAGCTGTCCCAGTGCGCGCTCAATGAAGTGAGCACTTCACACATACCAAATTTGCCCACTAGAAGCCCTCTGTTAGTGCGCACGTTCTCCATGCTGTGAGCCACTACCACGCAGCTCCCGCTCCCAATTTTGACCTGATGTGTAATTCTTGCCTGCCATTGCTTTACGTTACCATGACACCCCTCATGGCCCACAGAGTAGGAAGCGATGGAGCTGGGCCTCCCAAGAAGCAAAGGAAGTGGCTCATGTAGGACTTGGAATGCAAGTTTTAGGGCACCTCATGTCACCTCCAAAGAACTGGCTGAGAAAATCATTAAATATCAAGATCGGGAGGCAATTAGGGATTAATGTACATCATAGATATCACAGTGCCCCAGGAGGATTAACCCAGAATTGTACGAATGGGAGTTGAAAAAACTGGAAGTGTGTTTGCCAGGGCACCAAGACTGGGACATAGCTCCATAGAGCGACTCTGCATGCCAAGGGCCTGGAAAGAAAGATCTCCACAGAACCAGGCAAGTGGGGCTTGGACTCTAACTGCAGAGCCACTGGGCAGCAGGTGCAGAGGGGTATGGCGGCCGGACTGACCCCAGCTAACGGAGATCTCCCTGCCCAGAGCTGAAGCTGGGTGCAGTCCAGGGCCCAGGCTCCTCCTAGGACTTGGAGTAAACGCAGCTCCACTGTGCACAGTACGACTGCCAGGAAAGTCAATGGAGGGACATTTGAAGCCTGATGCTCAGGGCTTGCTTGTAAGATACTTATCTCCCTCTGACTTGAGTGGCTTTCTCAGTCCCAGAAAGAAAATGAGCATTATGAAAGGGCCTTAATTGGCCTGGACAGTGCCAATAGTAACATAAGTTACCATGGTAGCTAATGCACACATTTCCTTCTCAATAAATAGTACCTCCTTATCTGTTTTCCAAACAGAATGCATGAAAGAAGAAGGAAAAGAAAGCAAAGCTACACCTCCTGCAAAAGATGCCATTTCCTTCTGCTTTGACTTTTCTGAATTCTAGCTGTTGCCCGAGAAGCTGCCCCCTGATGATTATTTGGATCTCAAAGAGCACACAGCCCTTACTTCATTGCAGATGCGGAAAGCCAGGCAAGGGGACATTTGACTCTCTCTAACTGCTGTAAGGTGGGGGACGCTCCAAGGCACCAGGGGGAATTGGGAGAATTACTCAGAGTCCACTTATGATGACATTTGCAGTAATTATGGAAGAAGAAATGGTAACACGAAAAGCTTTTTGAAGTGATGATCTTACAACATTTTAGCATGACATTATGTGTGGATGCTTTTAAAACTTCTTTGGGGGAGACAATATGGAATCAGAACCCAACTAAAGATGAAAGGGTCTGGGGGGGGGAGGGGGTATGAACTCACTTCTTTGTCTCATTGGTTCTGCTCCAGCCTCTCTCCTTCACAGAAACCAGACACAGGGGAAAAAACCCTCTGAGGTCATCTTATCGATGCCCTGCAGGGTCAGTGCCAGTCTATTCTCCTTCGCCTGAGTGAAGTGCTTTATTCAGGCAATTTTGAAAGGATTTAAGTAACACAGTTCCCACCATTTCCTTTGGCAAATTTTAGTATTCACAGCCTTGAGCAAAGGTTTGGTAGGTTTTATGTTGCTTTTTACAAAGTGGCAGGCAGATAATGGCTTTCAGGACAACAGCGTGCAGGCTCGGCTGTTGGTAGAAAGACCACAAACGTACCAGGGACCTTGCCAAGAGCGGGCTCCCAGGATGCCTCAGTGTGGACGGTGCTTTCCCGTTGTCTTGGAACGGTAGAAAATTTTGTTTTCTTCCTTTTCGCATTTTGTCTTACAATCTGGAGGGAGGAATCTGTCAGGCACTCCAAGCCCACAGTTATCAGCTGGGGAAAATTCCCCAAGCTCCCTCCTAAGGGACAAAACCAGACAGGAAATCCACAGACTAGTGCATGGCCCAGCACAAAAGCCTCTGCCCTGAGCACCGTCGGTGACTGACTTAGGTCAGTCAGATTCTGTCTCTTGCAGAATCTTGAACAGAAGATACAAGAACACTGATTGGCAGTGTGTAGAGGGGCTTACAGCTAAACCAACGTTAGGAATGGACAGAAGTCACGAGTATCCTGAGCTGTGCGCTAGCAGAAACTTGGAATGTAGAAAAAGAGGTACAGGATGAAGCATGGTGCAGGTGACAGGTAGGTGCTGGGAAAATCCAAGGAAAGACAAGGACTGCTCCGACACTGTAATGGTGGAGATTCAAAACATCGCCCTGACGGAGTGGCAATGTAGACCCCAGAGAAATCTTAGTTCTTTCCAATTCCTGACCTCTGTGTCCCCTTCCATGAGGACCCTCTGTCCTTCAGTCTGGGCTCTTGCGGGACCCCCAGTTCCTGCATTGCTGCTTCTGTCCTTAAAACATCCCCCATTACCTGAGAGAACCTCTGCTCCCTCAGAGCCTGAGGAACCAACCCCGACTGCACCCTGGACATGGGCTTGGGCTAAACAGGGAAGCAATGAGGGTAGAAAAAGTTCCGGTGCAAAATCTATAGGACATGAAGTACGATTTGGAAACCAAGTTCTAAAAACTCATTCCTGAGCCTACTTTTGGTCATTGGCCTCTAACGGGGTGGGAGGTGGCGGGGGGACGGAGTAACTTGCTAGATGTTTAGTGCATGGCAAAACCAGGAAGAGACTCTCTCTCACATGGGCCCCTCAAGATGGACTCTGGAACACGGTCTGGCACACGACTCTGAATGGAAGCTTGCTGGGACAGGCAGGTGAAACAGGGGCAGGGTCACAGGACTGCCTAGTTCTTGTCACCTCTTCCCCTCTGCCAGCAAGGCTGGGAAGCCACAGACCCAGAAGCCAGCATTGCTCAATTCCAGGGTGAATGAGGCCCTAGAGATACACACAGCCCTGCCCACAGCCCTTTAGGAGGCTCACTGGCAGGGAAGCATGCTCCCTCAGCAGCTGCAGACCCTGAGCCTGCCCCCCCGCCTACCTGTGCCATCCATCTCACTGTGCTTCCAAGAGATAGCCCCGACCTCATCACTTTCCAAACACCAGAGTCATCCTGCTCAGCCTCCTTTTCCCCACACCCACGACAGCCCCTTTCCCTGTGACACAGGAGGAACCCAGGCCCACAGCATGAGCCGGCCATGACTTTTAGCCACTAACCAATGGCAACTCTTCCTCCTCTGAGTAGGAGGCATGTGATGCAGGACCTCCCTAGAGGACCGGGGCAGCTGAACTCCTATATTCCTTTTGCTTTTTTATTTTTAAATTTTAAAGACAGAGAGGAAGGGAGAGAGGAACATCAATTTGTTGTTCCACTTACTTGTACATTTACTGGTTGCTTCTTGTTCGAGCCCTGACCCGCAACCTTGGCATATCAGGACGATGCTCTAACCAACTGAGCTACCCAGCCCGGTTTACTCTTTAATCATTTTTTTAAAATTGATTTTTAGAGAGAGGGGAAATAAGTCATGGATTTGTTGTTCCACTTATTTGTGCCTTCGTTGGTTGCCCCTTGTATGTGCCTTGTCCTGGGATCGAACCAGCAACCTTGGTGTACGAGGACAACACTCTAACCCGGCGGTCCCCAACCTTTTTGGCACCAGGGAGCGGTTTCATGGAAGACAATTTTCCCACGGACCAGGGTTTGAGGACCCCCCGATCTAACCAACTGAGCTACCCGGCCAGGGAGCCCAATTTGCTCTTTTATCAAACGTAGGGGGTGCTGAGGGAAGATCAGTACAGAGCAAGCACATCTATCGTTAAATTTCTTTACAATTCATTACCAAAATAAATCGGAAAGTCTGGCCAGGTGGCTCAGTGGGTTGGAGCACCATCTCATACACCAAAAAGTTGAGGTTCCATCCCCGGTTGGGAGTACATGCAGGAGGCAACTGATCAATGTTTCTTTCTCCAGTCGGTGTCTGTCTGTCTGCCTCTCTCTCTCTCTCTCAAATCAATAAACATATCTTGGGATAAGGATTTAAAAAAACAAGAAAGAAATAGGATAACTTCAAAAGCAAAGATGCAACTTACTAGTGTGATTTCGTGTAATCACAAAGTAGAGAAAGGTGATTGATTTCTTGTGGTTTTTTAAGTTTCAAATCTAATGTTTGTAAAGTACACTCTTTTAGGAGAAAGTGTCTGACAAAGGTGTCTAAGACTGGGGAAATGTTTTAGACTTTTTTTTCCCAACTGAGATTTTTTAGACTAAGCAATTCCAGAACTTTTCTGGAATTTGTGGCCAAAAGTAGGTGGGGCCGAAAGCAGCCCCTCTTTTATCCAAGTGCTGAATTCCTTAAATATCTATGCACAGTTTTTGTTCCCAAAATACAGTTATGAGTTCAAGGTGGTCCATTGTTCAGACCCTACATGCTGGTGCTGTTTCTTGGCCGTGGATTGCACTGGAGTCCTGGGTCCTGGCAGGCAAGACCTCACAGTCCACTGTGCAAGCTGGCTAGGGATGCCTGTCTGGAAAGCCACTCGGCCAGGGAACTTCCAAGGAAAGAACTAGGATGGAGTGGGCACCCTCAGGCCTGCTTACTCACAAAGTGCATCCCCTGGGAGTTTGTATTTAACTGACACACCCTGCTTCCACCCTCAAAGCCAGGGCGGGTCCATCAAGAGCTACGGGAATGCCGGCAAGTTGCAGGAAGGTCCTCTGCTCTGAAAGCGAGATTGGAGAAAGGGCATTGTGTTCTAAGAGAATAAGTTGACAGGAACCACTGATGGGGAGAAAAAGGCATTCTTGCCCTCACTCAAAATTTAAAAACACTTTCACCTGCCGGAATGAAGCTGGAAGCCAGGAACCTTGTTGACCACGCATGCTACGATTTTAGTGCACACCTCTCCCCAGAGCTCAGCGGGTCTGCAGTGGGGCTTTGCAATGCGTGGCTTTCCTTCCTGATGGCTACATTCCCATGCTTTGACTCTCTGAAATTCTTTTGCAAAACAGAGCCTCAAATCCCCAGCTTGCGGGTCTATCAAGATTCTATATAAGAATTTAGAACAAGGCTCAGCATTCACTGGAATTGCCTGGCCTTCTTTTCTCTTTCGATTGCTATGTTAATGAATCTGTTGGACCTACAAGCTCCTACGCAGTGGGAGAGCCCTGCATCTGAACTCTATCTGTCCCACTTAGAAAGGAAGAGAGGCCCTGGCCTGGCAAAGGGGGTCAGGGAGTTTAGGAAACCTCCCAAGATTCAGACCATTGTGTGGAGATGTAAAAGATCACAGCTCTCCTGGTTATTGCCAGTGATAAATGGCTGGGCGGGTGGTTCTGCACCACAAGAATTGCTGAAATTGAGGAAGCCTCCTGGAATGAACGGCAATTGAGGAGGAAGTGAGAGGCCTGTGACAGAGTGACCTTAGTGGCAGAAAAGCCATGTGTCACGTTGCTGCAATAATTTACAGCACATATTTCTCTGTCTGCGATTTGCCTTTAAATAGAAATTGCAGACGATGCAAGCTCAGAAGCATCAAGTCCAAGTGCAAAGTCCTGCCAGTGGGAAACTGCAGGGAAGGGGTGCACAGGCTTGAGGGGCTGTGCATAGAGGAGCCCAGCTGTTGGAGTTCCATCTGCTATTTTTGAACAAATAGTGGATTTGTGAAAGTTATAGCTGGAAATGAGCAGCTTTTATCTCAGAGGTTTTCAACCAACTCTCAATTCTCAGCTTGGCACCGCACCTAAATTCTTCTAGGCAGCTCAGACCCTGAGCCAGCCCATCTCTTAATCTTCACGGGTATCCCAGGCCTCCAAGAGAAACAGCAGTGTCCACTAGTCTTGACAAAGGCACCCACAGCATAGAGGCCCCCCGGCACCATGTCAGCCACATGCATCTCCACGTTTTGTCTCCATTACTTCAGAAACAACACTGACATTTATGAGAGATGAACTGGGTTGGGTTCCCTCTTCAATACAGGTAGGGAGATGCACAAGGCCATAGGAAACTTGTGTTCCAGAAGTAGGATTTCCAGGGATTCAAAGATGGTGCCACCACAGGCAGGCGGCCATAGGACATACTGATGGAGAAGTGGGCAGAAAGTGCCGTCCTCAGGCTCCCCAGCCGGTGAAAAGGACAGTTGCCTCCTGAGGCTCTCACCCAGGAAGCCCTGGTCTTGGGCCCAATTCCTTCAAATTGCAGTTCTGTTTGTCCTTCCCAGCATTTGTCAGTCATGAACGTGCCTCCTCTACCTTTGAATCTGGTGGAAAATGTCTATCCCTGAATTTCCTTGGGAAGAATTTTCTCCTCGATAGTCTGAGTTGAGGGAAGGGCTTGACCTGGGCACCACAGCCTACATACCATATTCTTCTTGCATCCACTCTCCATCCCCTAGTCAAATACGGTGATTCTGATGGTTATCAGGTAGCTGGTGAGGGCAAGGCATTCCACTCTCTAGGGCTTGAAGTGAGTCAACAAGGAACAAAATCTACTCGATTGTTAAGCAAACACTCTCTTTATGGGTATTTGGCCTAAACAAGTTCCTTTACGTGGAGCACACTGATAGAATTTTAATGTGGAATATTGAAAACTTAGTGCCAAGGATCAGCGCTCAAATAAACACAGAGGTGGAAGGTCACAGAACATGGGCTATGATTCGAAAGCACAACACAGAGTTCTTAAAGCAGACACCCAGAAAAACATCTGCTAAAATGCAAAATGTCAGAAATGAGGCCTGATAATCAGGGCTTACACATATATACACACTAGTGTAGGTTTGTGTGTGTGCATTTGGATGCATGTATGTGTACGAGAGAGGGGTGGACGTGGGGAAAGATCTCTGGGCCACCACTCTCTCTTCCACACTCTGATTCTAAGAAATAAATGGCCCTCAAGATTAGGTTAGAGGGAACCTCTGGACATTAGAGACAAGAGTCTCAGTGCAGCTACTGGGAATTCTTTTTATTTTCACACACCATGTGACTTGCCTTTACACGGTCCCTTGGTTCCCCAGCCCCATGCCTCGCCTTTCCTTCACTCACTCCCCTTCTCTGGCCTTCATGACACTGCCCACAGCAGGGCAGACCTCTCTGAAGACAAAGTATGGGCTCTCTTAGAGAATTATCTGCAAGGAATCCTGTCTACCTGATCTGTTTTCTCTGACAGCAAGTAGATAAATTATTTTCTGGTCAACAGGCAGAAGAGAACAGCATTGATAAGCCTGGATGCAAAGCTCTGTTGGCACAGGCTGTTCGGACCATAGTCATTTCGGGGAAAGTCACAAAGAAGAGTGATTGATGTCAGCTGTCACCAACACTGAGAAATCCACGTTGAAATGGAACCAGGATTTCAGAGCGGTGGTTCTGGATAGGATCTGAGGCAGCAGGATGTCACGCTTGCGAGCACGTCCCTGGATGGAATTCTGCTTCATTGACCATGGGGATCCCTCATTGCTTCAGGAGCTGAGCACACTCCTCTTCTGAAAACAGATAATCTTCTCTGAGCAGAGTCTTTGCCTATTTTCAGTGCTGCCTGTTAGCTCTCAGATGCAGGGAAATCATCAGTGTGTCAGAATTAGAGTGCTTGATATTTGCTGTCCCAAGGCACTTGTTACTTCAGAGCCTCCAACATTCTTTCAGAAAGTTCATAGGACAATTCAGAAGCCAAACTAACAAAAGGAAAGTCCTGGGACTTAGGGAAGACTGAGGTGAGGGAATTCATCTTCCTGTACACTCTCTTCCTGAGTGCCATTACTAAGAATATGCTCGCGTTCATACCTATTTTTCAGACATTTGGATGAAGTGCCAAGCCTTTTTAAGTTTCACTAGTAGGAGAGTTATTCCTTCAAAATTGCTACCTTGATGAATGTTTTTATTTTATCCCCTAGATAAATTTAATTGAAAGTCATTTGCTTATTACACTGAGAGAGTCAAGCTCAAAGATATTTAATTACGCCTAACCTTTATCCCATTAAGTAGATTAAAAGTCTGGAGCATTGGCTGGCCTCCTGTATGGCTGGTTTGGTAGATATGTATGTTCAATTGCAGCTTGCAAAAAGCAAGAATTACATCAGCCTTAAAACAGTATTTATTCAGGAATTGATTCTATTTTGAGATTACACTTGGCTTAATTGTACAAAGCAAGGAAATAATATGACAGTGAAGCTACTGAATTCATAAATACATTTCTGTTAGCAAGAAAGGCCAAAAGAGGCATCCAATGTAAATTTATCCTTGGCTACTGAGTAATTACTCTTTCAAGGACTTGGAAAATTGGCAAGACTTCTGATTCTATGCCAGCAGTGTTCTTAAATGCAATCGTCTAACAGGGGAAAAAATACCATACTTAAGAAAGTAGATTAAAGTATCTTATTTGGGTGAGGCCCCTCACAATGAAGTCCCTTAAAGGGACTTGAGGAGGAATCTAAGCATTGCAATGTCTAGGAGTGTTTATCTATTTGCCCCAATACATGGGGCAGATAAGCATCTTGGTAATAAATCCTAACTGTGAATGATGCATATATGACAATATTTTGTTGCATGACAAGGTTTTCCTTGATATGTTGTGCTGAGACAAGGTCTCTCCGGAAAAAGTCCAGCCATTATTAATATAACAAGAAGAGTTTGCACAACATTGATGTAACCTGGCAGCCAAGGAGAGTGGACTGGAATGTGCCTGTGTGAACAACGATGGCTTCACTGTACTAGTCAGTGGGGGTGGTAGACGCCATTGAGTGAGCATGTGCACTGTGTGGCCAT
This sequence comes from Macrotus californicus, assembly GCA_007922815.1. NCBI lineage: Eukaryota > Metazoa > Chordata > Mammalia > Chiroptera > Phyllostomidae > Macrotus > Macrotus californicus. The sequence continues at coordinate 9,245 of VMDR010007672.1, forward strand.
GGCATTCAAAATGACTGAGCGAGTATAGCAATGAATCTGCATCAAATTTTGCGTTAAGCTTGAACATTCCTCTGTGGAAACTATTCAGATGATTCAGAAGGCTGCAGCTATGGGAACCGGTGATTGGCAGCTTCATCATGACAACGCGCCTGCTCATGCATTACGTCTCATGCAGAGTTTTTTTGTGAAACATCAAATCACCCAGATGATTCAGCACTCCATACAGCCCAGATTTGGCGCCCTGAGACTTCAAGCTTTGCCCAAAACTAAAATCACCTTTGAAAGCGAAGAGATTTCAGACCGTCAATGAAATTCAGTAAAACACAATGGGGCAGCTGACGGCGATTGCAACAAAGGATTTTGCAGAATGTTTTAAACAGTGGAAGAGATGCTGGGAAACTGGGTGAAGTCCCAAGGTACCTATTTTGAAGGGGACTGAGGCATCATTGTCCTGTGTATGATGTTTCTTGTATCTTCTTCAATAAATGTCTCTATTTTTTCATATTGCATGGCTGGATATCTTCTGGACAGACCTTGTATATTAAAGGTGGTGACACCTGTGTTCAAACGGATGTGGAAGAAGTCTCCATTGGAGGAGGGTGTGTGCATACAGCAGTGCGCTGGTAAATTTTTAACACCCAGCCCTGGTTGGTGAAATAAAAAGCCCTGGTTAGTAGCGTTTGTAAATTTCCACGATGCAAATATCCTATCATGGCTGATTTCAAGCCACCAATATGACGTCACTGAACACAACTGGGAGGAGATGCACACTAGCACTCTATTGAATTCCCGGCATACAAATATAATAGATGTAAATAATTAGGGAGTGACAAATTTTGAGAATTTATCTTTGCTTTTAAAATAATGTACTTAATTATTACATTTACATAAACTTCATTAATGGCTGTGTTTAGACGTCGGCTTGCAAATTTCCTGAAAATTTAACAACTGGCTACCAGGAATTGGCTCCAGCACACTGGAGTGAGTGTGTGTGCACACATGTGGCCACATGAAACGTAACTGAGGTGTGGACAAACGTATGTATGAGCCAGGTGATTTGCCAATGCCAGAGCTCCTCCGAGTTTGAACAGAATTCCAGTCCTGGCCAGTGAGACTCAGTTGGTTGGAACATCATCCAATTGACCAAAAGGTCATAGGTTTGACTCCCTGTTGGGGTGCGTAGAAGAGGGCAACCAGTCGATGTTTCTCTCTTACACTGATGTCTCTCTTACTTTCTCTAATGGCAATGAAAAAATGTCCTTGAGTAAGGATTTAAAAAAAAAAAAGAATTCCAGAGTAAAGCAAAATACATAGTGGATAGAACAGAAATTGGCCACAATCAGGAATCCAGAGTAGTCCCAAAAGCCAGTGTATAAACTTGACATCCTGGGAGTTTGGCTGACATACACGTCAGGCTGCAAGTGAAAAGAGGCTTCCACCTTGGCTGACCCCACAGCACAAAATTTTAGTGTAACCCTGTCAGCTAATTACTCAGAGAACACTATGTTTTTCTTGTATCTGGGTTTTTAGCAAAATATATATGAGAGGGGACCCAAAAAACCCAGAATTTATTTATAAAAAATTGTGTATTTATTCTTATGTGTTTAAACTTCAGTCATCTTCAAAGGACTCTCCACTTGATGGCTCTTTCCCACCGCTCAGAACAGTTTTTGAACTCACTGATTTTCATGCCATTTAGTGCTTCTGCCTTTTTTTTGTTTCACCTCTTCAACATCAGCAAAATGTTTCCCTTTGAGGACTTTTTATCCAGGGAAACAAAAAACGTTGCTTGGGGGAAGATCAGGCATATAGGGAGGGGTGGGGCACGGCGGTCATGCCATTTTTGGTCAGAAACTGCTGAACACTCAGTGCCGTGTGGGCATGTGCGCTAGCAAATCACTCATCTCGAAATGGGCAAACAGGTTGAAAGAGTCTTCAAACAAAACTGACTGAGGCCTAATGTAGCCTCTCGCAGAAATGCCAGTTGCTACACTGATACAGATGGGTTCCTAGAACACTCATCTAGCAGCGTAGGCCTGTACTACAAGGAACCTGCCGTCCAGAAGATAATTCTGTTTTTTGGGAGAGGTCCAACCATGTATATGTATGTATGCTGTCCAGAGGGTATCCAGCCATATGCTATGAAAAATAGAGACATTTATCAAAAAAGATGCAAGATACAAGAAACATTGTACGTAGGACAATGATACCTCAGTCCCCTTCAAAGTAGGCACCTTGGGACCTCACACTGTTCTCCCAACAGCCATCAGTTGCCCCATCGTATTTTCCTGAATCTCATCGATGGTCTGAAATCTCTTCTCTTTCAAACGTAATTTTAGTTTTAGGAAAAGCCAGAAGTCACAGGGCACCAAATCTGGGCTGTAGTGGGGCTGAGTCAGCTGGGTGATTTGACGTTTTGCCAAAAAACTCTGCACGAGACGTGATGCATGCGCAGGTGCATTGTTGTGATGAAGCTGCCAATCACCAGTTGCCCATAGCTGCAGCCTTCTGAATCATCTGAATAGTTTCCACAGAGGAATGTTCAAGCTTAACGCAAAATTTGATGCAGATTCATTGCTATATTTGCTCAGTCATTTTGAATGCCATGCCACACAGTACACATGCTCACTCAACAGCATCTACCACCCCCACTGACCAGTACAGTGAGGTCATCATTGTTCACGCATGTGCATTCCAGTCCACTCTCCTTGGCTACCAGGTTACACTGATGTCTCACAAACCATTCTTGTTATATTAACAATTGCTTGACTTTTTGTGGACAGACCTTGTATTTCTGTAGCCTGAAAATATCCTTGATTGTAGATCAGAGAGCATAAAAGAAGGAGCTTCTATAATTATCATTGGCCAATTCTTTCATGTAGTGGTATGGTCACATGCTTTTCTTTGTGTCTAAAAACACACATGCCTCTTTCTGTAAATAATCCAGTCCTCCTGACCACAGACATGGATTTATGAACCAGGCCTGCCAAATTAAAGCATTCCATCCCTCAGGGAACAATAATTGGTTCCTGGCATCTTGTCTGACTCCTACACCTAGCTGAGACTAGGTCAATACCTGGACTTCTCAGTTCCCAGTTACACAAGTTAGTCATCTTCTTCCACTACCACTACTGCTTCTGCTACTAGCACTACTATTACTCTTCCTCCTTTCCCTCATAATTATACTAATTGATTTCTGCCACTTGCAACTAAGAATCCTAACTAATAAAGATATTGGAATAGGCAAAAAAAAAATCTTTCTAGTTAAAATCACTGGAAAGGAGGCCCTGGCCAGGTAACTCAGTTAGTTAGAGTGTCATCCCGATACAACAAGGTTGTGGGTTCAGTCTCCAGTCAGGCCACATACAAGAAGCAACCAATGAGTGAATGAATAAACGGAACAACAAATCGATGTTTCTCTCTTTCTCTTGCTCTGTCCCTTTCTCCCTCTCTCTCTCTCAAATCAATTCTTTAAAAAAATCACTGGAAAGGAAGGAATAAAAGAAGGGAGGGAGGGAGTGAGAGAGAGAAGGAGAAGGAAGGAAGGGGGGAAGGAAGGAAGGAAGGAAGGAAAGATATAGAAAAGAATATCAAATTTAAGTGTTAAGTTCACATGTAAGAGATAGTTGGAAGATCTGCCTAACAGATTCTGGGTTATTTGAGATAAATATTTATGAATCATTACCAAGAAAAATCATTACAAATATTCTTCTGAAAAGCTCAATACTTCTCAAATATTTCTTTACAAACTCTTTCTTAACACAAGTTTTAGATACAAGGAACCAGAAACAGTAGAAAAAAGGTGATTTGCTCATAGTGTTACTGTGAGGAGACTGGACAAGGGTGCTCTATCTAAGTATTTCTGCCTGCGTCACCCTTTCTGTTATTTGCCATGGCGCTGAGTTGGGCCTTCTTTATCTCTTGCCTGTACCATGGCTATATTCTTCTGTCTCTGCTTCTTGGTTCTAACCTCTTCTTTACTCATCTAGTTTTTATATTGCTGCATGAATTATCATCATAAACGGAAATGTGATCATGCAAAATAAAGCCCAAATGCCTTGACGTGGCCCACGAGAGCCTTGACACTGACATTGCTGCCCACCATGCCCACCTTTCACCCTGGCATTCCAGACAGAAGTTCTGCTGTTTCCCAAACACATTGGGCTTTTCTCTCTGTTGTGCTCCTGTTCATGATGTCCCTTCTTTCTGGGATAACTTTGCCTCTTTTCTTTTCCTAAAAAAGTCCTGCACTCCCTTGAATTCTCAGTTTAAATGTCACCATGAAGCCTTCCTGAAATCCTGCATAAAAAGAGCTCCCTTTCTGCACATTAATAACGCTTTGGTTCAGGTTTTTACTATTGCAATGATTACAGCATAGAAGAAAAATGTATACATTTGTTTTTCCACTAGGCTGTGAACTCCTTTAGGAAAGGGATAGTTTCCTATATTACCATTACTAACATGTTATTTGGTATTTTTTGGACACTTGGCAAATTATTTGAATGAATAATTGTATGAATGATCAAATTAATGGTAGCAGATATTCTTTAAGCACTTTATTGGATTATTTTGCTTAGTTTTCTCCAGAACCCCATGAGGTAGATACTATGACTGTAACTTACCCAGGAGGAAGCTAAAGCTTAGAGAGTTGAGTCACCCAAAGGTCCCACAGGAAACAGTTAGAGCCAGGGTTTGACCCAGGACATCTGACCCCTGCTCCTACTCCTACCCTAAACTGTTGCCCTAGATTGAAAATCTCCTTTTTGCTCCAGATACTTGATTTTTTTCTCTCTCTTTTCCATCAGGGACTGGAGATATACACAGCCAGCTCTTATTCTGGAAACCATTAAACATCCCAGGAAAATTCAATCCACAGTCCCAGTTTAACTCTTACTTGAGCTTAGAAGAAAGATCTGCCTAACCCCATCTCTGAGACGTCTGGGTGCAGGGCAGCGAAGGATTACTCACTATACACGGCAGAGCCCTTAGGGAGAGCTCTTTTCTGTCCTTCCAGGGTGGGGCTTTAAGATTTAAAGAGCTCATCTTAATTAGAGCATTTCCTGGCTGAGTAAATATTAACCTTAAATTCAGCTATGCCTTTGGTTAGCAAGTCACAGCTTGAAGCTTTGCCTTCCATGTTTTCTCCCAGGTTCTTCGTGGAGGTGGGAAGGCCAGGGGAGACGTAGTCTAGGGAACAGACAGTCAGAGATGGAGCCAACTTGTTCTGCACATCTGTTACTAACCCTGTGCACTCGTTGCCCTTTCCAACTGGTTACCTATTAATCCATGGCATTGTTCCTGCATTGGGCATTAATTAGACTATGTTTAAGTAAGTAATTCCAAGTCACCTACCAGGAAGGCTACCTTAAGCAAACAGTTTCTTCACATTCTAAGAGGCCAGACACTTGGAAATTACAAATGAAGTATTCTAGGGTTTTATGGGAGAACAGAAATGTCACTGGACTTAATCCTGGTTTTCTCATTTTAATTGGAACAATGGCTAAAGGACTAAAATGAAGAGTGCCACACTTGGAAACCAACCTATCCCATCCTACTGAGCTCACGGGGATGTGGCAGAATTCACAATGACCTGTACTTTATCAGAGCTGCTACTGTTGTGGGAGCCATTGTGTGAACTGATCTGGATCTTTACGGAAGCCATGGGTTCTAAAACACGACAGGATAGAAGCTGTGAAAAGCAGAGATTAGGGGGCTGAACCAAGACACACTCTCAGGTGTTGCTGGTCAAAGAAGTTGGCACCTAAAACACTTAGTAGATAGTGGGCCTTCTAAAGAGTGTCCATCAGTCTTCTGGACACAGCACCCTGACTGTACCCTAGCTGTACCCTAGCACTACATCTTTCCTTGGTTGGGACCATCCATCAAAGCATATTTTGACCCCCAGCCAAGGAAGCGTCTTTGACTCAAGCAAGACTGTTCAGATGCTTTCCCTCAGGAATCTAAATGTTGAACAAAATGACAAATGACTGTTGGAGTCAGTTCTTCCTAGTCACATAGCACCCATCAATTCTGCTGCTTAGAACACACCCTCTGCTCCCACTCCACAACCCTGCCCCTCCTAAATCTTCTTCTACGTCCCTTCTGACTCTCTGAGTTACTCCGCAGCCATCAAGTAAATGTCTTTCCTGTTAGAATTTGTTTCTCTTGCTTGACACCTAAAAATCTTAATTGGTATACAATGCAAACATATATACACTTACATTCTATTTATTTATATGTTGTGTTTATGGGTATGTGTTTAAACATCATCCTCCTGCGCACACACCTGTTTATTTACATGCCTAAAGTCCACCCACTGGACATAGTTTGGAGAAAGTTTTTTTTAAATGCAGACATGGAGAATAAACAAGTATAGGGGTGATCAGTCAAACACAAACTGGTGCCAATCAGTTCAATCAGATTGTTTTCCAGCTGCCAAAAGGGAATGAGAGTTTTGTATGAGAAAAAAAGGGAAGTCATCGAGATGCTTGGGGCCCACCAGGACACTGAGCAAGCCTGGGGAGTGTCCTGACAAAGCAGCTGGAGAGCACTGCTGCCATGGAGGCGGGTGGGGCTCCAGGATGTGAGAGACCTGGACAAAGGAAGGTCTGCAGCAAACACGTCTCCCTCCTTTTTCCTCTTCTGCTCCCAGGTCCCAGCTGGCAGAAATCAGGCTGGTGCTATCAGGCTAAGAGAGGCTTCATTAGTGGCTATACTGATTGTTTGTGGGAAGACCTGGGACTCGAACAGTCTCTCTAATATGGCTTTTATAGCAACATATTTTTTTAGTATCAAGAAACTGACACATTTTCTGGACCCACCATCTTCTAAATGTTCCACGCTCCCGTACCTCCTCTGTTGCTTCTGGTATCACTAGTCTACCTGAGTGGCTTGATGTTATTGCTGCTGTTCGTTGTCTCCCTAAACATTAGTATGAACCATTTACATACCGATATCCCTAGTGTGCTTGATGGCCCCCGCCCTGGCCAAACTTGATTTTGGATCAGGTTGGGTAAATTCCAAATCATTCTAGTTAATAGATATTTTAGCACAGAAACACTAATTAGTACACAATGATGTCCAGTAGGTAAAAGAAATTATAAGTTCAGTTGCCATGAGCAAAACGTTTTTTAAAGATTGGCCACAAAGAGATTTCTGAATTGAAATGAACATAGTTGTGTTTCTGGATCATTGGTGCCGGTAGCTGTGGACTGTATTTAGTTCTGCAACGTTGACAATAGTCATAGGTCAGCTTAGGAACTTCTCAAAGAAATCATTTCCCAGACCAGGCAATACAGATTCCTCTGTCGTAGCCCTTACTCATTAGTCATCCATATGAAGATGGAAAAAAAAAGGAGTCAGGAGCAGACCTGTCCAGTTAATTCTCCTGAACTGTCTTACAGGGCAACCTTTCCAGCACGGCTCCAGGCCATGTTACCTGGGGAAAGAGAACAGAAATCCCCTTGTCCACTGAGTCACTCATTGCAACATCATGGGTAACTTAGTGAGCCAGGCAGGGCTTTACTTACTTGAGGGAAAGGACAAGAATAAAAGAAGGATATCAGGTACGTTACAGAACATGAAGCAATGGAGGAGAGATGGGTGGCAAGATCTCCAAAGAATTACCAGAAGCCACGGATAACCTCTTGGCAGGAATATTCCCAATCAGAAATGTAAACAAGCTTGACTATGTGAATTCTCCCTTTCTAAAAAACCCTTCTCTCTGCAGACACAATCAAGACAGACAACTGAGATTTTAACAACTGCACTTCATCAGTTCAAAAACACCTACTTCCACATTTTACCATGGCTGAAATCTGGAGGTGTCTTACAGCTCTTACTTGTACACCAGTGAACTGGGGAGGCTTCTTACAATTCATGGCATCTTCAATGTAACGACATGCAACGTTTCTTTTTTCACAGAACTACCTCCCTTGACCAACAGGCTTGCTGAAGGGGTTGTGATAGCCCTAGTGGCTTTGGAGCCCTGAACTTTTGCTAGGGGTTGACACAGCCAGAGGTAACCAGCAGCACCCTGAACCCAAGCAGGGGAGATTCACTTAAAAGACAGCTTGACTAGTGGATGCTCTGAGAGAAGGACACAGAATTCTACAAGACTGGACAGCCAGCTGGGCGTGAGCTACAGGAAGATTGCCAGACGATTTCCAAAAGCAGTGGCGTTTGAGCTGAGACTGAAAAAAGGAACCAGAGTTATCTAGAACACTGCTACTCACAGTGTCCACTAAATCTGTTTGTTCACTGCCTTCCCTGAGTAAGCACAGAAATTGAGAGTAAGGATTTAGAAGCTTTTATAACAGCTGGTGTTTGTTGAATCTAATAATAAGAAATGGGGAATATACTTTATGTGTCTGTTTTAAAATTTTTAGTGTCCCTGGCAATTAACTTTATTGTATTTTATAAAAATAGTAGGACAGATTTTAAATTTAAAAAAAACAACAACAAGGCGATAGATTTTTGAAGAAACTTTGAGCTAGAGGCAGTGATGAGGAAGGAGATCAGCCAGCACCTGTGAGCCCTGACCCTCACACAGAGACAGGAAGAGCGGGGTGGGCACAGGTGATGATCGTGTCTATGAAATTCCACATGGGAGTGAGCAGACTGGAAAAACACTGACCAAAGCGTTACAAGTTGATTATCTCTGGATGGTGGAACTTCAAGGAATTTCCATGTCCTTAACTTTAAGCTTCCACACTGCAGTGAATCATGTGGTGGGCATGTTTTGGTTTTGCCAGTCAGCATCCCGTCCCCTTCCAGGGGGAAGACTCCCTAGTTTCCTTCTGGGAAGCCTCTGCTCTCCAACTGTGTATGGTCTGGGAGGGTCCATTGACTGGGTGCTCTGCTCCCCCAGGTCAAAGAGTGGCTGTGGCACCCAGGCTAGACCAGTGGGCTCTCTCCTGGGGTTTGCAAGAACAGTGTCGGGGCTCCTTCAGCCGACCCTGGCGGCATCTATTTGGTCCCAACACCAGAAGCTCTGAGCCCTTCTGACTTCTGCGCAATGCAAGCCTGAGTCTTCAGTGTTTCCTTCCATCCTCTGAACTACCTCTTTCCCGTTGGTTCAAGTTAGAATTAGTTTCTTTGCTTGCTTTGAATCAAAGAATGTTGTCTGTGAGACACGTGTATATTATCTTTGCAATAAAAAAAAATTTGTCTGTGAGACTAAAACGTCCAGGGATGGATTGATAGCATTGTGAAATGGTGAGAAGTGTGGATTCCAGAGTTAGAAGGCAAGCCTCAAATCCCTCCTCCTATAATTTACCAACTGTGTGGTTTTCAGCAAATTTCTCATCCTACTCCGTGTCTCAGTTTCCTCCTTGTAAAGAGAGAATGATAAGAGCACCGACCTCAGGATTATGGTGAGCATTAAACGAGTGTAGCGCTCAGAACAGTGCCTGGCACCCAAGTGTTGTACAAGCATTCGCTTTTCTACTGTTGGTCTGGTGGACAGAGCTCTGGTCCTGAATACAGGTGGCTCCGGACACTGGGTTATTTTGGGGGTGGGGCCCTCCTAGTCCAATCAGCTCCTACCTCCTGCAGAGCTGATTGGTGTTGGGCAGGGAGTCCCCTTGGGCTGCCTCCATCATCACCAACCACTTGTGAGCAACTAGGACATTTCCAGGACACGGAAGGTCTAGCTTTCCCATTGTACCAACAACAGCCCCCAAGAAGCCCACCCACTTTGATCTGGTTCCTCGGGTGCTGCCCAGAATTGTCAGAGGGAGCCAACAGGTAGTGCTGTGTGAAAGCCAGATCCCAAGGCTTTCTTGCAAACTCTTATAGAATGTGTGAGGGCAGGGATATTTCTGTCCCTTTTCTTCCTGACATAGTCACAGGCAAGTTATATCATGAGGAAACTTTTCAAAAAACTTGGGGAGGATGAGCTGTCATGTAGAAAATAATGTACTTATAAGGAATTTAAATTTTCCCCATTTACTTAATTTGGCTGGCTTAGTGTACTGAAAATTGGGTAGCTTTGTAAGATGCTGAGAAGATGAGCTCTGGAATCCTGAGTGAAGATTGTATCTGGACTTTGTTCTGACGGTTGCAGATGTTGAGACATCTGTGATTTATCAGACCCTAAGTGAAGCCGACACATGGCTGCACCTGGCATTGGGGGCTGGATGCTGCTGACACCACCTCCCTATGATGCTCCCCTCCCCCTGAGAACACTCAAAAGGAATGAACATCAGGAAGCCACATAAAATGTGTTAGCCAGGCCTAGGAGAAGAAGCAAGCAGAAACAAAGTCCAAAACAGAGGAAACCCATTATAGTGGACTTACGAGGTGAAGGACTCGTGTCTGGATAATAGGCTAAAGCATTATCCACCCAGCTGTTGGGGACGTGATTCCCATGTAACAAATCCCATGTAACAGTCTGCGTTACAACCTGTTTCTACTGTTCAAGAAGTAAGGTGTTAAAAATAATAAGCCCAACTCCTTTTTCGGTGTAGGGGTAATCTTACAGCTTCATTTAGTCTCTGCATGGAAGTCTGGAGCTACAGAGGTGGGGAGAAAAATCTGCCTACTTCCAGATAGCACCTGGAGAAGGAGAGATGGAAAGTTTGACCTGGGAACACAGGGGTTTGGAAAAGGTGTGCTGTGGTTCCCTGGGGCACAGGGGTGAGGGTCATGTCAAAGTCATGGGTGCCCAGGTGGGAGTGCAAGCCCATCTCCCAACTTCCTAGGGGGAAGAAATCAGAACGGGAAAAGTGCATACGGTTAGCTCTTGCAAGCTGTAAAATGTATGCCTCAGTTCTAATTTTTTCTGTAACAATGCAAGAATCATAAAGAGCTATCTGCCAGATAGAAGGTGAAGTCAAACAAATCGGGTGCGCTCATAACCGAACACAGGTGCAGCTGCCTGCTGCTTGGAAAGCCAATACTCGCCAGGCAGGGGGTGATGTCAAGAAAAGTGGTTTATTTTCAGGTGGCGGCCACCCGGAAGATGGGGGACTCATGTCTCAAAGCCCATCTCCACACCTCAGTGCAGGCAGAGGTGTTTGTTTAAAAGGAGGGAGGGCAGAACAGAACAAAGAGGTCGAGGAGGGCGTTGAAAAGTTCTCAGCGTGCAAACGAGCACAACCCATTCCAATACAGACACTGATAGTCTGCTGTGCATCATCCTGGTTTAGTCACCCCGCTTCACCTCCTCCTGGCTCTCCGGTTGAAGGTCAGCAAATCTCCTGGAGCTGGGATGCCTAAAGGTCAGGGTCTGTAGCTTCTGATATTAGTTCCTAGGATTCTTATACAAGCATGCTGTTCATCTACAAGCTACTTACTAGTCAGAGTCAGCATTTACGGAAACAATGTCAAGAGAATGGTGGGGTGGGTTACAATTCCCACTGTCACACTCTGTCCATGACCCAAAAGTCTTGGTCATGCCATTCCTACCCTAACCTCCGCCCTCCTTCCAGGAGCACCTGCAGTACTCCAGCCACACCAATCTCTCTACAGCCCCATGACCAAGCCAAGCCAAGGTTTCCCACACAGGTTCCTCTTGTGTATATACTGTTCCTTCTGCCAAGAATACTTTTCCCTGTCTTTTCCACATGGCCAACTTACTCATCTCCTCAAACCTCAGCTCAGTATTTTGTTTTTCTGGGGGATTTCTTCTGACTGTCCCTTTCCATTCTCCAGAGTTAAAACATTTCTTTCTTTGTCTGTGTGTAAGGGGTACTGCCAGCCACCCCTAAAATCTATTCCCCCTTTCTTTAGTGCAAAGGCAGTGGGAACTAGACACATGGCGGCCCAGCCAGAGACGAACCTTCCGGCCCCATCTCCAGCTCGCAGCTGTGTGTGACCGCGTGGAGGACGTGAGCCAGTGTGATCTGTGCCACTTCCAGGCCTTCACGCCTTGTTCTTCTATGCTCTATCCCCTTCAGGGAGCTGGGACAGGGGTGCACCACAGCCCAGCTTTGGCTGCTATGCTGGTGAGCTGTCTCTACTGTAACAAACCTCCCCAAACCCTGGCTTGAAACAACAATCATTTGATCTCCCCGAGGGCTGGCAAGGTGGCTTTACTTCACGCCGTGGGTCTGGCAGGCCCTGACTCCTTGCTGGGGGTGGGCTCTGATCTGCTCCAGAGTGTTCGTTCTGAGGTCCAATCCAGAGGGGCAGCAGCTCCCTAGGGGAGACTCTTATGGTCATGGCGCAGGCACAAGAGGGCAAGCCTGACCCTGCAAGCACAGTTCGAACTTCTGCTTGAGCCACACCTACTGACACTCTAATCTTGGCCAAAGCTAGTGACAATGGTGGAGTCCAAATTCAAGGGCAGGGGAGAATACACCTCCCATAGAGGTTTGGGGGGAGTAGTAATCTAATCCACCTCAACCATGCAGACAAAGATAAAGCTCTAGGATGGAAGACAAGCAATACAAAAGGAACATGGATTCTTCAATGACCATGTAGAGCAGAGCATCTTGCCTACCTATTCCCACTGTTGTGTGAGATTAAAAAAATTCATTTTTAGTTTAAGCTACAGAATTGTTGAGTGTTTGTTAGAGCTGCTTAGCCTTTTATGCTGACAAATGTAGCATATTCTCCACTATAACATTTATATAGTATTTGATTTTTTGTTTGTTTTTATTTTCCCATTAGAAGTTTCTTGAAATCAACAATTGTGTCTTAAATATTTTTTTTTAATTTCTAGCACCTAGCACAGGATCTATAGTAAAGTTAGTGTTCAGTGAAGGATTGCTAAATGATTACATGAATTTCCTGTATTTCTGTTACTTTCATCCAGAAAATAAATGCCTAAAAAGCCTTTCCTGGGGTGGTCAGGAAAATAAAAAAGCACACTACAGGCCCGTAATGATAACCTCCTTAAAATATGCTGATGCTATGAAGAGATGTCATTCCTCTCAAGGAAAGTGGCTTTGGGGGAACACTCATTCATTTACCCAGTCACTGTACAAATCCTTTAGGGGATGCTATCTATCAGCCACCAATTCGGTGATGAGGATATAGCAGTGAACGAAAAGGGTAAAACTCCCTGTCCTCAAGGAACTTACATTTCATGAGTGAGAGAGAGAGAAACAACAAACAAATAAACGAGTAAGCGTTAAAGCCGAGCAACGGAGCTACAGGGAGTTGGGAGGGGTGGAACGCCCTGTGAGAGTGATGTGTGAAGAAAGACTCAAGGTGATGGAGCAAACAGATAGCTGTCTGGGAGAGAGCTTTTGCACAGAGGAAAGGACAAGTATAAAGGTGATGGAGCAAACAGATAGCTGTCTGGGAGAGAGCTTTTGCACAGAGGAAAGGACAAGTATAAAGGTGATGGAGCAAATAGATAGCTGTCTGGGAAAGAGCTTTTGCACAGAGGAAGGGACAAGTATAAAGGCCCCAGGGTTGGGAGCCTCCCTGGTATGTTCCCTGAACATAACAGGTGTGGCTGCAGCAGGGCACGGAAGGGGGAAAGTAGTGGAAAATATCCTCAGATGTTGGATTTACCAAAGAAGACAGCAAGAAGCTGAATGGGTTTGACCCTCTGGGTATCCTCACAGCCTATGTAGTCGATAAACGTTGGAACAACAGGTTTCAGTGGCCGTCCAAGGTTGTGACATCCACACTGCTGGAGGAGCACGTGGTGCCCTTGCCCAGGTGTCTTTGTGAACGATGAGAGCAATTTTCAGCAGCCACGCACTCAAAGCTCAGCCCCATGAATATGCTTGGGTTCACTTGTCTGGGCTCCTTCTCCGAAGAGTGACTCTGGAAAATCAACACCAATACTCAATCAACATCAAGTCCAAGATGGTCCCCTAGGTGTATGGTTCTTGGGAGCTTCACGTCTTTTCTCCATTGCAGAGGCGGGTGGGACTTAAAAGGAGAGACTGCCCTGTGTCAGGCGGATCCCACCCAGCCTCTCTGTAAGTCATATGGGCCACATGTGTCTTCACTTGAGTTCCAAGCCCATGTGCCTCCCTCTCTGTCCCACCCCTACCCCACCCCATTCCTCTTTCTTTTTAAAGAAAAGCCACAGCCATATTTTAATTGCTGCTTTTCTGGTGAAAAGGTGATACTGCAGATCAGGAGCGAAAAAGTTTCAAACAGCATGAACAAAATCGAGAGCTTCTGAACAAACTGTCTTTAAGCAACCTCTTGGGACCTATTAACTGACTAGAAAGGAAGGAAACTAGGGCTGGGGCAGTGGGATTGAATGCAGCTTCCCCTGCCTTTTTGTGTATTCTAGATGGAATAGTTTGGATAGTAAAAGTCAAATGCTGTAAGGTTATTGCCTTTCAAGCCGATCCTACAAAAACATTGTCAGAACTGGTGTGTCTCGCATGTGGTGCACACCAGAGCAGAGGAGGAAAAAGGGGTGCTCCGTTCTCTGGGTTCTGGCTTGTTTGCAGTCTGCTGTATGGGCTCTTCAGAATTTGAGTAAGCTTCCAGATTCAGTGCTTTGAATCACAGGTCTCCATGTTCCCCAAAGGGGAAAAGCCTTATTTCTTGTGATGTATTTGCCCAGTGAATTATAATTTTATTTGTTCTATTAAGCAGCTGAAGTTCAGCACATTTTTATCCATTTTGTACAATAGGCACTAAATGATTCTGAATGCCAGGCACCTAATCAGATTAAGAAAACCTTCATGTTGGCCAAAGGTTTATGCTTTCATGCTGCAGTGAATTTCCCCATGATCTAATCTCAGTAGGGAAGTCTGCTTTTTTCTCTACCCATCTCAAGAAAGGAGGCGAAATAACCCAAGGCTTTCAGAGAAGACCCTTCCTCACATGAGGCCTTATCAGATGTCCCCCTACCACCACCGTGGTCTTTTACATTGAGGCCGAGGGTGGGAAGAATGACCCCAGGTACACAAGACAAAAATGAAAATTCAATTTAGACATCACTTAACTCATTTCATGGTCATTTTTTTCAGCGGCCAAATTGATTCTGATGAGCCAAAACTAGGCTTAGCCTTCAAGCAGGGTGGGTGCAGGCTGTAGCAGAATCATCATTATACCCCTTCCACTGAGCCGCTAAGCCTTTAGCACCTTCCTGAGGAAAGTTAGTTCTGACCCAAAGCTGGCGAACCCAGAAAACAATGACCTGGGGCCTGGGAACTGAGTAGCCTCAATTCTTGCCCTGATCATACCTGAAGGTATGATGTGTTTCATTTTCACATGTTGCTAGATTTGATATGCCAATGTTTTGTTGGGATTCTACTGTATGTATTCACAAAGGGTATTAGTCTGTAACATCTTTTTTTAATGTCTTCTTCAGGGTTTGATACCAGACTTGTACTAACTCCATAAAATGAGTGGGGCCTGTTCTCCATTCCTTTTTTACCTTAAAAAGCTTGAGTAGGATTGGTATTACTTCTTTTTTTTGAATGTTTCATAAAGTTCACCAGTAAAACCATCTGAATATAAAGTGTTCTTTGTGGGAAGATTTTTATTTAAGAATTTAATTTTTTATAAACATGATGCTATTACATAAAATTGCTTACCTCCAAAAAGGAAGGGTGGCGACGTATTTAATGTACTTTTGTAATGGGGGACACCTCCCCCAGAAATGCAGGAGGGGTTGAGAAGCACTGAAGACTGCGCGGCCTGCCAGACGGTGCTCACATGACTCAGCAGAAGAGAAGACAGAGTGCTATTGCTGAGAACTAGGGAAGGGATGGGATGGGAGGGACGTACCCTCCCACCTACTTCCCCCACCGGGGGACGAAAGGGGCGGTCTTTAAAAGCAGAGCCTGTGGAGCTGCCATCTGCTTTGCTCTCCCCTCCCGAGGCTGGTCGGTTGGCTCCCAAGGGCTCAGATTCTTGAGCTGGTGGGCCTTGGGGAGACCGCGTGGTCTAGGGGCATTCCTTGCACCCCTCCCGCAGCACTCGGGAGCCTGCCTGGCCAGGAGTGTAGCGGGCGCGAGGCCAGTAAAACGGGAGGGGAAAAGGCTTGGACTGGCAGGTCCCAGGAAGCAGCCAGGCTGGCCATAAACCCGCATCCTTCCTGCATGGGAAGCGGCCTCCTCCAGTGGACCCCGCCCCTGGCAGTGATGGTTCCTACCACCACTGCTGCTCCGCCTGCCCCAGCTGGGCAGGGCCGCGCACCAACCTCACCAACATGTGGGACAGGGCTTAGCAGACTGGTTGGTGCTGGTCTTGGAAGCTGCGTGTCGGGGTGACGAGCCCTGCACCCTCCCCTGCAGGAGAAGCAGCAGCAGCACTGATGACTGGGGCTGTGCTGCGCGGGTCCTGCCCAGCCAGGCATGCAGACACACCGGAGGGCAGCGGCCAGAAGACTGCGCACCGCAAGTGGGATTCCTGGATGCACAGATTCAGAAGGATGCCTGAAGCCAGAACCAGCCAAGCTACCTATATTTCTCAAAGGACGGTGCCTTTGGGTGGAAGAAGAGGTTCCTGGCGCAACCGTGAACCAAGCTGGCAGAGGATGGCAGGGTGATTTTCTTTGGGTGTTTTAGAGGAATTGGGCTTTGAGGCAGAAACCTGCCATTGTTCAAACTGTATATACTTTAAATAAAGGATTCCTTTTTCTTTACATCAAACTCTGTCTCCAGTGTTTGCTTATTGGTGACGAGTGAGACCCTACTGCTCCGTTATAATAATGGCACCCTATGTGGGGCACTAGCCACTCATGGCAGGCTGACCCCCCAAGTGGGCCTGGGAGGGTTTCCCAGTTGCTGGGAATTTCTCTGCACACCTATCAGAGGTGTCCACCACGTAAACACACTTGGCAGGTGGAAAGGAAAGGGGTCTGGGAAGGGAACAGACTCTGGGAAGGAGGAAGGATCACCTGAGTTTTGGGGCTGCAAACCCAGGTCCAGGTGAGGACTGGCTGAGCTTTGGGGAGGCCATTGCTTAGGGCTATTGATGGTGAGACTGGCAAAAATCTTGCTTGTGTTTGTTAGAATAGTGGCGTTGTGGATGCCAGTTTTCTCTGTATGTTCCCAGGTTGCCTGGCTTCTCTTGGTCATAGGATTGGACCTACGGTGTATCCAGGCCACAAGGGCTTTTCTGGGCTCCTTCCTGGAGGGAGCCCCCTGGGTAATATTTGAGTGGGCTGGAGTACGTACAGCCATTATCCACTGTTCCAGGAGGTACTGGTTTATTACTGTAATACTGCGTGGCCTGCCTAAGTTTTGGATTGCAGGGAAAGGTAGCCCATGGATGGTTCCCTAGATTACTGTACCATTATGCGGTTGGAACAGTATTGCCAACAGTTACACAAATGAGATGGAATCCAGTATGACAAGAGGGTTATGTCATTGCATAATAGGATTTCACCAGAGACAGAGGTCTGCATGACGGTGCAGAGAAGAGGCCTTGAGACTCCGCTAGAGTAAGACACAGGAAGAAAAGGTGAATGAGGAAATAAGCCCCAGCAAAGCCCTGGACCAAGGAATACAAGGCTTGCAGAAGTGGGACCTCCTCCATCACCACCCCCATTGCTACCTACCCGTGAAGTAGAGCCCACAGAGCCAAAGGGATAGATGACAAGGGATAGATCTCTCCCTCAAAGACTTGCCAGGGCACCTAATTTGGCCAGGAAGCATCCCTATCCAGAGCAAGGCAGTTCCTTTGAGGCCATATCCCATAAGCAGAGTAAATCAGAAAGACCAGCCTGTCAGCTACTACTATTGAGTTCATACTCCATCTTCCACTTTAGGCTTAATGAATTGGAAGAATTTCACCCCCTCATACAGGGAGGATCCTCACAAAATGACAGATCTTGTTGCCTCCATTATTGCCACACTCTTCTCAACATCTTACTGAGTGCTGATAAAGAGAGAACTGACTATAAGTAAGGCTAATGAAGAGGCTCCGCACCTCCACCAAGAGAATCCCAATGGGACTCCCAACCCAGCTGGGGCAATTCCTTTGACAGAGCCAAACTGGGACCCAAACGGTGGGAAACTTGCCCTACTGGAACATTCAGAAGATATATTTGGAAGGGCTTAAGAAAGGGGTGCCCAAGCAAAAGAGCCTGAATGTGATATAGGCCCTTCAGCAAAAGCCAGAGGAGGACACTTCTGAATTTTTAGAAAGGATCTATCAGGCCTATAGAAAGCACACTGATGCTGATCCACAGGCACCAGAGAATGTGTGGATGGTGAACATGATTTTAATGGGTAAAGTGCCCCAGATACCAGAAAGAAACTCCAGAGTTTGGATGAGGCATTGGGAATAAATCCCTCTCAGCTGGTAGACATAGCCTTTAAGTCTGCAATGCCTGGGAAGCAAGGAAGATAAGGCAGGCCACAGTGTTCTTAGAAACAGGATGGCAAGATCAGAAGAAGTGGGACCCTAAAGGGAAAAAGAGAGGCCCACTAGGCGCCAATCAATGTGTCTGCTGCAAGGAGGAGGGCCATTGGAGAAAGGAGTGCCTGAAATTCAAAAGGGAAAGTACAGACAAAAATGCTCACCAGGAGATGCTAAAAAGGCAATGGAAGTCTGATGATGAACCAGGAGGCCCAGTGGCTCCCTTAAACATCTCCTGACCTATTACTGTTTCCACAGGAGCCCCAGGTACCGTCGATGGTGGGGAACAAGCCAGTTGATTTTGTTGTAGATACAGAAGCTACACACTCAGTGCTGAACGCTAAAGTAATCAAGGAACATTTGGATACAGTAATGGTTACTGGAGTGAGTGCACAGTTACAAAACAAGCATTCCTTCAGCCCCCATAATGTGAGCTTGGGGATCAAAAGATTGCACATGGCTTTCTTTACATGCCAGACTGACCTATTCTGCTGCTGGGCCAAGATTTACTTTGTAAATTGCATGCACAAATACCTTTTGCTCCTAAAAAGCAGCAATTATTTGTGGCGGTCCCACAGGACGTGCTCTCTAGCTCCAAGCACTCCTGACGTGCCCAGAAGGTCCTAGAGGTAAACTCCTCCTGCCCGAGATCTGCGAACAGGCCGACTGATCTGTTTGGGTTGATGGAACCTCAGGTAAAGCGGTTTGGTTAATGTGCAACTCATAAAAGTTAACTTAAAAGAAGGGGTGCAGATCCCATGGAAGAAATAATACCCTCTCAAAAAGGAGGCTTTACAGGAGATTCAGACAATATTGCAGAAGTTCTTGAAATTGAGACTAACTTGGTCATGCCAGTCTCCCTATAAAGCTCCCATTTTGCCAGTCAAAAAGTCTCACTGACGAATATTGATTTGTACAGTATCTTAGACATAAATGACATTGATCAGGACATTCATCCTACAGTGCCCAACCCCTATACTGTTGACCACAGTGCCTGGAGACAGCAAGTCATTTTCAGCCCTAGACTTGGAAGATGCCTTTTTTTCTGCATCCCAAAAGATGAATAGGCTCAACTACTATTTGCCTTTGAATAGCAGGACCCAGAAACAAAAGCCATGCTCCAATACTACTGGACTGTGCTGCCACAACAATTTAAGAACTCTCCAACCATACTTGGTGAATATTAGCCAAGGACTTAAGGGATGTTCAGTTGGAATCAGTTCTGCAATATGCAGATGACATATTGATAAATAGCAGCACCTATGAGGACTGTTTGCTCAACATCATCACAGTCCTAAATCATTCGGCAAAAAGGGGATATAAGGTATATATACTTTAAATAATAGATTGCTTTTCCTTTCCACCGAACTCTGTCTCCAGAGTTTTTGCCTATGGACGATGAGCAGTAGGACCCCACTAGTTGTTCAGTTACACTTTGACTCCTCACAAATTTGTCCAGGGTCTGCCCTCAAGTCTTCCCATGCCTCACTCACCACTA
The DNA here is from genome assembly GCA_007922815.1 of Macrotus californicus. Lineage (NCBI taxonomy): Eukaryota > Metazoa > Chordata > Mammalia > Chiroptera > Phyllostomidae > Macrotus > Macrotus californicus. The sequence goes on from VMDR010007672.1 coordinate 28,980, forward strand.
ACCCTGGCTAGAACAAGGTCTGTTTAATGGGAGATGCTAGGACCTTGGTTCTCTGGGTAGTTCTGAGAAACACATGGGGAAAGGAGGCCAGGAAGAAAGTTCTAGTGATGGTGTTACCAAGAATGAGTAGACCTATTATAAGTTTGAGCATTTATTTTGTAACTATGAGGGCCCTCCCCACCACACACACATATACCAACCATCTCTTCAAGTCTTGAGCAAAATCTGCCATACCCCTAAATGTCTTTCTTCTTTAAAGAAACCAGGGAAAGGGCAGGGTTGGCATGAACCTGGGAGGAGAGAGCAACCACAGAGGAGGAATTTGGAAATGCAACCGACTATGAAAGCCCAAGGAGTTTGCAAAGACGTTAGGAGGGTGTCCGACTCCCCACAGGATGTGTGATAGGGGGCTTGAGCTAATTTTATTTAGATCTCACAGAACAGGGTGACGTCAACTGACATCTGGGTTACACTTGTTATCAAGGAGTTGAAATGAAGACACAGGAGGCATGTTTATCAAATTTGTAGAGGACAGGAAGCTGAAAGTAACAGCAAATGCATAATTAGAATCCACAAAAGTCTCAACAAGCTAGAATGCCAGCCTGAATTTAATTAGAGGAAATGTAATAAAGATAAAGGGAATGTCCTGCACTTGATATTTAAAAATAATAATAATAATAAAGCAAACTGTCCATACAAAACACATGGAAAGGGGTCAGGAGTTTGACTCAGATAAGGACCCCCAAAAGCAATGGGATCTGAAGCTGTTCTAGGAGAAAAACAGATGCAAAGGAGGCAGTAGACAATTAGGTTCATTCTTCCCAGTTAGACCCCTGGTGTGTTAATTTCAGGTCTGCCCACCGAACACTAGGAAGGATGCAAACTGGAGTACATTCAGAGAATGAATGACCAGTGTGATCAGGGATCCCCAAACCACATAAGGCAAGAACAATGCTGTTTAGCTGGAGAAGAGAAGCAACAGGGAAGAAGTGAAAATTCTCTGCAAGTATCTAAAATTTTTCCCTGTGAAAGAGGAATGGGCTTGTATAGCTCTGAAGAGTGAAATCAGTGCAGTGGGTGGCTGATCAGGGAGAAACTGGAACAATGAATAATGAAGAAAGCAAATGTATCCTTTAGGATTTGTTTCACTGGATGTAACAGAAAGCCTGATTAAAAATGGCTTACACAAAAATATTTTTCCATTATTAAAAAAAAATTAAAAACTACAAGTGGCCCATGGTTAAGGTCTCGGGATTTTTCTAATCTTCTTCTCTGCTGTCCTCAGAGTGTTGATTTCATCCTCCAACCTGTTGCCTCATGGTCACAAAATGGCTGCAGAAGCTCCAACAACCCCCAACACACACATAAACCAGCATCTAAAGCAAAAGAAGAGGGTGATGGTAAAGGGGCAGCCAATGTAACAGAGAGGACCCTTTGCTCAATGGTGCTATCCTTTTGTCATAAAAAGAAATAAGTTCTCAGATGTCCTCATATATCTCATTTGTCATACTGCATTACATACATGGCCAATTCCACTGCAAGAGAGACTGGAAAGTGCGTGTCTAGGTTTTCCAGCCTATATAGGGGAGGAGGCAAGGGAGAAAGGTAAGGCTTTTTAGTAGCCCTCAGTAGTGTCTGCCACAACAGTATCACCTATAAATCAACTACCAATAGATTGTCTTAGTTTTTTAATGCAAACATATGTTTATACAAACCTATACTCACATATAAGTTTTTACGTGTGTATTTTTTTTAATTTTATTTATTTTTAGAGAAGGGAAAGGAGAAAGAGAGGGAGAGAAACATCGATGTGTGGTTGCCTCTTCCATGCCCCCTACTGGGGACCTGGCCTGCAACCCAGGCATGTGTCCTGACTGGGAATCAAACTGGTGACCCTTTGGTTCTCAGGCCAGCACTCAATCCACTGAGCCACACCAGCCAGGGCAATTTTCACATATGTATTATAAAGAGTTTTATTTCCTGTTTTTCTTCCTTAATATTTTGAGTATCTTCCATAACATTTTGACAGTTTTTGAAAATTCAACTTTCAGCAGCTGCATAATATCCTGTATGCTCTTCTACATTCAACCATTTCCCTACTCTTGGATATTAGGTAATGTCCAGTTTAACAGAACTTTCTAGCCATCCTCTCCAGAGACAAAATGGGGTGCCTTGGAAGTTAATGAGTTGCCCACTTTTGGAAGTATTCCGTCACAGAGATAAAATAGGTAAGACACAGCATGGTTGGGGTTGGTGGCAGGGCGGGGGGCGGAGGGGGTGGACTCTGACTTTTCAGGCCCTTCCTCACTTCCTTGAGATACTGACAAGAGGGTGTAAGAGATGGAGATGTGGTCAGGGAGGATTGCTGTGACCCCTCTGTTTCATCTTTCTATTTTGCTGCCTGAGCCCATAGGCTGTGTGACATTCCTACTCTGGATACCCCCAATGTCAGCACCTGCAACCTTGTCACACTCTCTCTCTCACTATCCCCTATCAACAAGAACAGCCTGAATCATTCTTCACATGCTTTAAAATTGCCAGAATGAAGACAGCAACAATTCTGGTTCTTATCAATGGGGCCAAACGTGAGAACCTCTGTGAGGGACCCATGCCTGGACCAGATAAGCCAAGGATGGAGAGAGTGCAAGACAACAAGAGCTGATGACAGCCATTGCAGTGATGCTCCTCTGCTGCCTCTTGCTGCTCTGAAGCCTATTTGTGGCTTTCCGGCACGCCGGGGGACAGACAGGGGCAGGTACGTTCATTATGACTGCTTGACAAACACCACTAGGGTCATGTAGGTGAGCGGGGTAATGGAAGGAATGAAAAGTGTCACTTCCCAAAGTTGGTGTGCTAGGGGGTCACAGACACTGGAGTGGTGGTAGGGGACAGGATAGACACCTGCCTTATCAGTGAAAAATTTGATGTCTGCCTTTGCTATATATAGTTATATTTCAAGGGTCATCTGACCGAAGCCTAAATAAATCCAAATTTGCCTTCTATGGAACTAAGTATTCATTCTTTTCAAAAGGATCAATAAGATGAACCTACAATTAAAAACCTAGAATTCAAAACCAAGTTTTTTAAGGCACAACAACTTGCAAGACGGCCACTCAGTGACAAAAGAAGAGCCAGCCATTGGTGGCTCTGCCAGTTTATTCTCAGATACGTGGAGCTTAGCTCATTCCTCCAGTATCTCGCTCTTCTAAGTGCTTTGGGGGAACAAATATTCAAAGGCCAAATAACTTCTGTAAACTTGAGTGATTTTTAGTGACTTTTGCTAGCACCAAGCACAAAAGAACACAGTAAGAAAAGCTGCAATTTGGTCTCTTATCTAAGAATGGAGTTCCAACTGCTAACTGGTGTACGGAACTGGAAAGGACATGCAACAAGTAAGGGTCAGCAGCCACAAAGGTCATTTTCCTGCCTATGAGGGTATTGTGTCTACCAGGAAAGCTACACAGCACAATCACATCTGCATCACCAGCTCAGCAGGGTCAAACCAAAGGCTGGGACAGAGATCTGAGCTGAGGAACTCAGTGGTGACTTAGCTCTGCCAACAGCTGCCCCCGAAACATGCCTCTTAATCTCTCCATGACACAATTCCTCCATGCATGTGTTCTTATGGGGGGTCTGTGGATCTGGCCACCAGAAGGAATCTTAAAAGATCTTTTCTACTAATAGCTGCACCCTTTTGCCTAGGTTATTATCAAAGAAACCCTCTTTAACTTTATTAAATTAATAAAACAACATTCTTAATAGTATTTTATCTTTGGGTTAGGGACGATAAGTTTTACTCAGTTAAGCTCAGTTAATATCTTAAAATTCTATTGAGTCTAATTCTTAGAACAGAACAAAGTGTGTCTAGTCTTGGTGAAGCAGTAGCTGAAGATGTTAAATACCCCACTCACATTCGCTATTGAAAGCTTCGTAAGATGCAGGACATTGCCGGAGCCAACCTGCTAGACCTGGGTAGGCCCTGTCCCTGCTCTCCAGGAACTTTCAGCATGGAGGGGAAACCAGCTGGACAAGTAATTAATATAGGAATTAAAAGAGAAAGTAAAAGAGATGCACAGTTTACAGATAAGACAGGAACAGCTGTAGTAGACACATCTGGAATATCTGTCCAGCCCACAATGACTTCCTTTCTCTGGGAATGGCCTCCTTCCTCAGATACTGCCCCTGGCAGCCAGGCTTCCACACTACTGCCCACCCCTACCTCAGCCATGACTAATTATACCAGGAGTGCTTACCTGCCCCAGTTGAGCCCAATAATCCCAGGGAATTTGGCAGTGTGTTTCAGAGCACCTGTAAACTCCGAAAATTTAGGGTGGCTATATCTCTGGACAAAAAAAGATCAGAGAGGAACAGCCCCCAGAGACTAAAAAGATGGCTGGCTTCCTTGGTGTTCAGTGGCTTTGCCCCTTCTGGTTCCAGCGATATTCCTGTCTTCCTGGAACACCCTTGTTTCCTATGAGAAATTCCACCTTTGTCCTTGAGCTGGCTCAGGTTGCTGTTACTTACTTTCAAAACGGTATTGATGAACATTGATTAACGTGCTCCTCATATAAAAAACTATAAATAATCCAAAATAGCAAATAATCCAATAGCCACTTTTAGCTCTGGAGAGCACTGTGAAATGTGTATGTTCAAATTGCTGGAATTTCTAACACTCCAGATGAGAGCACTATACAAGCCCACAACAAAATAAACCTGACTGGCAGAGAGCAGCAAAGCCTGTCCATTTCCTTCCTCCTGCCCTAGGCTCTGCTCTATGGTCCTTATCAGATGAGGAAGCATCACCTCTTCCCCTTGCTCCCACCTCATCCCCCGGCAGGCCTCCCTCCGTTATGTCCAGCATAGTGTCTCACGTTGTTGTTACCAAATTCAAAGGGCTCACCACTTGGGGTGCTCTATTCAAAAATGAGAGGTGGCTGTGGCAAGGTAGTTTTATTTACCTACAGCAAGTAAAGGACACAGGATTCATGGCCAAAGCTCTGCCCTTCAGAGCGGAGGCTTAGTCATGGTTTACATACTCTATTTGGTCAATTACGCATCGATTTCTCCTCCTTAGTTGGCTGCTCTCATCCTGTTTACTGCTGCACCTGCAGAATACTGTGCTGTATTTTAACATTTAGCAACAAATAACATTTAGAACTGCCTAGACCTTGAGACCCTCCTCCTATCTAACAACTTCTTTTGGGGGAGGTCATTTTTAAAGGCCCTTCCTGATAGCAACAAGCAAAAGAGCAGCCTGAGAAAACAGTTGAATTGAAGGGGCAGGAAGACCACTGGATTCTCTTTTGAAAGAGTTTACCATTGCATCTGGGATGATTTATAAAACAAGTAATGTATAAAAAAAGAAGTGAGAAAAGGCACCTGAGTGGCTGGCTTCCTGGCCAATGATGGTTTCCAGTGTGGTCCAGAAGGCAGGATGGAAAGCGCCCTGTAGACAGGAACCAGCCTGAGGATCTATGGGGATAAAAATGTTGGGACAAAAGGAAAGAGTACTGTTTCAGAGCCGTCTGAATGTTTGGGTGAGGACTGAATGTTTGGGTGAGGAGAGCGTGCTGGGCAGGGTGGGGGTGGGGGTGGGGAGCACACTGTAGCAGGAGCTACAAAGACTGAGTGGAGCCCCGTATTCCTAGAAACAGGGTCCACCAATTGCAATAGAAGAGATTTTTACGTAGCACCCAAGCTTTTCTCGTGGCAAAAGAACCATTCCGCTTCCTCTTGGCAGCTCCCCAATGAGTAAAATTAGGTTGGAAACACACATACTCACATGCTCCCACATTCACTCTGTCACAGACACACACTCACATACACAAGACCACATACGCCACTGCATGTTCCTAGAGTTCCCCTCATCACCACTTAACACCTACATCTTGAGTAATTTATGGTCCTATTAAACGCAACAGTGACCAAGGATCCTATCTGGTACCTTGTGGATGTGCAGATATGGAACAGTTTCCAGTTTATAAAGGACTTTGTCATGTAGGTGACTTCGTTTAAGCACAAAACAGAAAGGCCAGAGGGACCTCACAACCCCCTTCCAATACATCTCCCTCAATTTCCCAATGAAACCAAGACTTGTGGTTACAAAAAAGAGATCCTAATCCAAAGACCAGCCCTCCACCCCTAAGCCATGGCCAGGTTATTCTTTGCCTCCCATTCTTTGTCTTCCAATTTAATAGGACAGGCCAGCCTGGTCTGGCTCCAGTGCTCGCATGGGGGGTTTTGCCAACAGGCCTCACAAATGTCCAGCAGGAAGGTTGCCAAGCTCAGGCCCCACCCTGGCTTGTTATCTGCAGGCAGGGTTCTCCCATGACTTTCTGGCTGGCCCTGCTGCCACCTCTCTTTGTGGGACAGCTGTACCGGCTTGGCTGCTGGTGTGTCCAGGCACAGGTCCTGGCCTTTGTTTGGTCGATAAGCATGGTCAGGTTCCAGATCCTCCTGCTTTAACACAGGCACTCTCGCCCTGACTCCCTGAGAAGCCTGCACTCTGCCTTGACATTTTGTGACCTAGGGCCTAGGGTGGCCCAGGTCTGAGGCTTGGGGACAAAGTGGGAGAGAAAGCCACATGTCCAGGAGTTACAGCGCCAGGTTTCTCTTTCCAGAATCACCCCTCCCGTATTTCCCTGTAGTTGGCTCTTTTTAATTATTCCTTTGTTGCCTCAATTATTGCAGTGTTCCCAAGTCCTGAAAAGCTTTTCTGGGAAGCACTTGAACCATCCAGTGAAATCACTGACTAGCTTAAAAGATCTAGGTCAGTGTTTCTGAAAGTGAGGCCCGCATCAGAAACACTGGGTGCTTGTTAAAAAATGAAGGCTGGGGTCCCACCCCAGGCTTTCTGAATTAGAATCACCTGGAGTAGGGCCTGGAAATCTGATTTTGAAACAACCCCCCCAGGTGAATGTGACATGCAGTGAAATAAGGCCCAAAGTGGGTCTGACTCAATTATATCTGGCAATATGGTATAGCTCTGTTCCCTAGTTTTTCTTCTGAGATCTCTGTGAAAAAAGTACAAAGTACTTTTAAAGTGGGAATTTAATGCCTAAGATCATTGTTTCTTGGGGGCAGAAGTCCATTTCTTTCTCCCTGACTTCCCCTCATCAAGCCTCAGTAGGAGAAAGGATCACTGCCCATGGAGGACCCCTGAAACCCGGGGCTCATGGACCACCCCCATGCCCCACTCCACCCAGAATCTGTAGCCACCTAGCCCCATCCTGTGAGATCCATTTCAATGTTTGCGGACCATTTTGGAATCACAGATCTACAGTGTTTCTTTCTGTGTAGCAGAGGTCTCTGCACCTCCATTGTACCTGTTTAAAAAGCAAAGTAACATGAAGACTCTGCGAACTTGTTTCAGCTTTATTTTTAGAAAGAAGCCCACAGGAATGCAGAAGACACCACTCCCTTCAAAAACAAAATGCTGGCCAAAATACCAAGATAACTAAAAGAGATCTTAATCTTGTGCCCAAGATGAGTTCTTGTACATTGACAGAGGGTGACAATTGATTTTAGGTCTGCAGCCTCATTTCAACCATAAGCAAAAATCGGACGACGCATCCTACACATATTTTGTGTTTGCATCTTGCCTCTACAGAACCCAAAGCACTTTCACCTGTCTTTCTGTTTGTCCTCCGTCATGAAGGAAGGCAGTTATCCGCCCCGTTGTGTAAATAACCCTTCTGTGCTCAGAGGTTATGTGACTTGACCCCTGAGTCAGAGAACCGAGCTACACTCTTTCTGCATGAAGCTGTCCGGTTAGGTATTCGAGACATTTTAATTTTGTTGGCGTCCAAGCTACAAAGAAAGCTGACCCACCGGTAACTCCAATTCTGTATCCTTTTCCTTACCTTTTATACCTGCTTTCTGACATTAAGGACCTCACCTAATCCTGTTATTATTCATAAGAAAAAATTACAACAAATTAATTAACACTAGGAGGTTAAGGATTTAACATATTGTTCTCCCCATAGGTATCTGGATTCTGAAAAAGAAGCTTAGAAGCATATTGCTTTACCCAAAGAAATGGCTAGTTAATAGTGAAATTTGGGGCATCAGTATGATAGGGAACTTCCTGGCATTTCTTTAAAAGTATACTTATTCCATTTAAAGTAATTGTTGATAGATATGTAGTTACTGCCATTTTTTTATTCATATTTTTTCTTCTTCTTAAAGAAATCCCTTTAACATTTTTTTCTATAATATTGGCTTTAGAGTGATGAACCCCTCAGCTTTTTCTTGTCTGAGAAGCTCTTTATCTCTCCTTTGATTCTAAATGATAGCTTTGCTGGGTAGAGAAGTCTTGGCTGTAGGTCCTTGTTTTTCATCACTTTGAATATTTCATGCTAAGCCCTCTAGCCTGCAAAGTTTCTGTCAAGAAATCAGCTGAGAGTCTTACAGGAGCTCCCTGGGAGGTAACTGTTTTGCTCTTGCTGCTTTTAAGATTCTTTTTTTGTCTTTAACCTTTGGCATTTTAATTATGATGTGTCTTGGTGTGGACTTCTTTGGGTTGAAAAAGAGGAAGGGATTAAAACTACAAATTGGTAGTTTTGCAATAATCGTGGACATACAAATCACAGCATACAGAATATGTAGTCAAGAACGTTGTAATAGGACTTCCGGCCAAGATGGAGGCATAGGTAGACACACTGTGCCTCCTCGCACAACCAAAAGAAGAACAACAAATACTAAAACAAAAAACAGCCAGAACTGACAGAAAATCAAACTGTATGGAAGTCCGACAACCAAGGAGTTAAAGAAGAAACACTCACCTAGACCAGTAGGGGGGCAGAGAGGACTCTTGGGAGAGGACTTGTGGCAGGGCAGCAGCTGGCAGATCGGGGCAGGCAAGGCGTGGCCAGCGGACTGGGCGAGGTGGCTGCTGGCATATCAGGCCGTCCCACACCCACGTGTGGATAAACCAGGAGGAACAACTGGGGAGCGAGACAGACCCTCCAACCCAGAGTCCCAACACTGGGAAATAAACCCTCAGGGCCTCTGACTGAAAACTCCTGTGGGGGTTGAGGCAGCGGCAGCGGGAGAAACTCTTAGACTCACAGGAGAGCTCGTTGGAGAGACCCACAGGGTCCTAGAGCGTACACAGATCACCCACCGGGAATCAGCACCAGAATCAGCACCAGAGGGGCCCAATTTGATTGTGGGTAGCGAGGAAAGTCACTGAAAACCAGCAGAGAACAGAACAAGCGACACTGTTCCCTCTCGGACCCCTCCCCCACAAATAGCATCACAACGCAGCAACGTGGCTGCCCCGTCCTGGTGAACACCTAAGACTCCACCCCTTACTACATAACAGGTGCGCCAAGACAACAAAAATGGCCCAAATGAAAGAACAGATCAAAGCTCCAGAAAAAATACAACTAAACAATGAAGAGATAGCCAGCCCATCAGATGCACAGTTCAAAACACTGGTGATCAGGATGCTCACAGACTTGGCTGAATTTGGTCACAAATTAGATGAACAAATGAAGGATACAATAAAGGAAATGAAGGAAAATGTACAGGGTACCAACAGTGAGGGGAAGAAAAATGGGACTCAATGTGGACCAGAAGAAAGAAAGAAACATCAAGCACAACACAATAAAGAAACAAGAATTCAAAAAAATGAGGAGAGGCTTAGGAACCTCCAGGATGTCTTTAAACGTTCCAATATCCAAATCATAGGGGTGCCAGAAGGAGAAGAGGAAGAGAAAGAAATTGAAAACTTATTTGAACAAATAATGAAGGAGAACTTCCCTACTTTGTCAAAGGAAATAGACTTCCAGGGAGTCCAGGAAGCTCAGAGAGTCCCAAACAAGTTGGACCCAAGGAGAAACACACCAAGGCATACCATAATTACATTACCCAAGATGAAAGATAAAGAGAGAACCTTAAAAGCAGCAAGAGAAAAGGAAACAGTAACCTACAAAGGAGTGCCCATAAGACTGTCCGCTGATTTATCAAAAGAAACCTTACAGGCAAGAAGGGGCTAGAAAGAAGTATTCCGAATCATGAAAGGCAAGGACCTACATCCAAGATTACTCTATCCAGCAAAGCTTTCATTTAGAATGGAAGGGCAGATAAAGTGCTTCCCAGATAAGGTCAAGTTCAAGGAGTTCATCATCACCAAGCCCTTATTCTATAAAATATTAAAGGGACTTATCTAAGAAAAAGAATATCAAAAATATAAACAGTAAAATGACAACAAACTCACAGTTATTAACAACCAAACCTAAAACAAAAACAGAAACAAACTAAGCAAACAACTAGAACAGGAACAGAATCACAGAAATGTAGAGCACATGGAGGGTTATCATCAGGGGAGTGAATGGGGAGAGAGGGGGAAAAGGTCCAGGGAATAAGAAGCATAAATGGTAGGTAGAAGATAGACAGGGGGAGGTTAAGAATAGTACAGGAAATGTAGAAGCCAAAAAACTCATATATATGACCCATGGACATGAACTAAAGAGGGGGAATGTGGGTGGAAAGGGGTGTGCAGGGCGGAGGGGAATAAAGGGGGGAAATGGGACAACTG
>VMDR010007673.1:0-30000 GCA_007922815.1 Macrotus californicus
CCTTGTTTTTGTATATATTTGTACCACATTTTGTTGTGCCCATTATAAATATTCTAGATGGTCTATAGAAGAAAATCCATGTAAGAAGGTTGTGTCTCCCTGGACATTTCTTGGCAAATGCCAGTGAATATATACTTATTTCAAAATTTAAAACTAAAAAATACATTTTCCAAAAATCATTGGAAGAAACTTCATCTTTGAGAATTGCCACAGTTTGGGTCAAAATGCTTCCTTTGTCACATTATAGGATAAACTTTCAAACAATCCACATAGATGTCATTTACTGTACAACATTTAAGATTTTCTCCATCTAGACTTAAGAAAGAAGCAATTTTCCTTTGCTGTGTAAACAAGCGAAATTATGCCAGGGGGGAAATAGGCTATGTACTCTCCGAAATATATTTTTTAAGGAAAACAGACCGTGTGAAGTCCATTGAGTTCACAGATTGGTTGTTTGCAAGCATGCCAATTCAACTGCAGTAATTTCCTTTAGTCCACTAAAGAAATGTGAAGGAGAAGCCCAGTGTAATCTTCTGAATTTATGGAATCATCTGAGAAGGGATATTCTGTGACTATGAAAACTTATAGTAGTTTGAGGCTAAAGGGAGTAGGGGCAAATAGTATGATTACGCTTTTCTTCATGAATCAATTCCAGATGTTGTCATTAGATTCTTTGAGTGTTGAAAGGAAAAAAAAATTGGTGCTAGAGAGACCATAGAGATAATCTAGTTGAAACCTTCTCCTTTTACAGAGGAGTAAACTGAGGCCTGGAAAGATTAATTGCCTTCAAAAATTATACAGTCAGGTAGGGGTCAAGTTGAGTCTAGAACCCAGGTCTCTTGTCTAATTATTGTTTTTTTTGTTTGTTTTAATCCTCACCCTAGGACACGTTTTCATTGCTTTTAGAGAGAGAGGAAGAGAGGGAGGGAGGGAGGGGAGAGCAAAAGAGAGAGAGAGAGACATCTATGTGAGAGAGAAACATCAATTGGTTGCCTCCCATAAGTGCCCCAACCGAGGATCAAACCCACAACCTTTTGGTTTACGGGGCAACACTCCAGTCAACTGAGCCACACCAGCCAGGGCCCAATTATTGGGCTCTTTCAGGCAAGAGTATATCAGGAAGTGCATAGACAGCTTTGAGATAAATAGGTCCTTTTATCCCTCTACAACTAGCACATAATATTAATACTTCTTTGAGATATTTAAAATCCTATATTATATAGATGCCTACATAACAGAAAATTATGAAATGAGGGTTTGGGAGGTATGTTAGTAGGTTAACTGGAAAAAAATCTAGATTCTTTGATGAGAATACAATCAGAAATATACTGATTAATTACATCATAATAAATCTTTCTTGCATCTAAATTTGACTCTTAATGACTTTCTCTAATAGAAGAAAGAGTATCAAGTATGTCTAAAATAGACCTGCTACTCACATAAATTCTTTCAAAAACCAAGATAGTGCTTATGCTATTGTATCATTCTTCATATATCAATTTAAATTACCTTGCCTCATATCTGAACACAATATCATGACATATTGATTCAGTGACTGTCTGGGGACATTGGGGATGGCTCTTCACTCTGACTCTTTTTTATAATGGCTCCTCTACAAACAGTCATCCCTTCTCCTTCCTTTCTAGAGGGACTTGGGTGCAACCTGAAGTCCTCACAGAGTTGGAAGGCATGGTGTGCATTTCAGGAAAAACAATGCTGGAATTTTGCTTTGTAGCAGAATGGTTAAGTATGAGGGTAGGGATTGTAGAAGGGAAGGAGAAATCTCAATATGCAGGATTATTATTCATTTCAATTGGGTTATAAATTGCCAGCTGACCCTAACACACAGGTTCTAAAGTGTAGGTTAGATTCAAAAAATTCTATTATCATCTCACTGCTCACATCTAAAGAAATAACTTACTAAAGATGAAAGCAAATGTCGGAACAATTCAAAGGTACATTTTGCTGTCCTGCTGTCCAACTACATGCTTCACTCTTCTTATCTGTTAAGCGGCGACAGCAATAACCTATGCATTTTTAGTTTAGGTTCAGTCAAAATAATGGACATAAAAGCGATGAGACAAGAAGTGGGCCATTGCGGCTTTGTTGCGTTGTTGTTAACAGTAGCCTCTCATCCTGTAATCGCTACCCAGCTGCCTTAAAACTGTGGTGCTTAATAACATTTTCTAATTCATGGTAACAGGTACAATCTTCATTTAGGAACATAGCATGACTGAGAGAACCACCTAGGGCAAGAGTCCCACCATGTCATGAAACAGATAATATGTATATACAAATCTTTAAGCATCCAGAATGCCCAAAGACAAACAGTATCTGCATATTAGGCTTTAGAAAGGTGTGGGAGGCTAATCGTTTATAAATTGGTATTAATCTAGGATGATCCTATTATGTCAAAAGAAACAAAACCTTTGTAGCTCTCATGACATCAAGCACGAAGGGTCGTAATAAATACCCAAGTTACTAGTCATCCAGGGAATGCTGAGTGGCCTTGCACAGCCAGTGCCACAGTTACCCGCTAAGAGAAAATCAGTATTTAGAGGAGGGTCTCTACGGTGCTTCCTTCAACCAAGTGTCTTAACGTGCCCCACGCCCAGGCCCCTAAAGTGAAAGCAAATACAGGATTGAAAAAAGCAGCCACTCTGGAGAAAGCCTAAACATAGAGCTCTCAGATCAGAGTCTTAGCTAACAGAATGGTACCTATTTCACACCATCAAACCCAATCTTTAAAATTTCTAAATGAATTATACATCTGTGGGAAATGTGTCAACAAGCACTTCTGAGCAGTGGCCAAGGAAATCTTTGTCTGATAAGTTTTCCCCTCCCCCTCAGGACTTAACCCTGAAAAAGGTGGCCCTGTCATTTGCATTCTGAATACTCTGGAAACTCCCTTCCTGAGTTTTTCTCCTGAGACAATACTTCAGTGAGGGCTTAAGGAAGCAGGTTCAAGCCTGTGATCTTTCTGTGTTCTTGTGAATGAACAAAGGACAAATGGATCCTTATCTGTTAGGAAGAAATGATGATAGAAGATGCCCGGGAGTCAATGGCCTCATAGACTTCATTCCCGTGTTTTAGCCATTCTAGGGCCTAGTAATGCCACTGCCATTTATTCTTGCCATGCTTTCTGATAATCACAGGAGCTTTATACCCAGACTAAGTTAATGATGACCCAAAGAGTGTAGTTTTGGAAACCATGATATCAAGATCTTTAGTCTAAGGAAAAGGCCTCCGGAGAGAAAGCTCACTGGGAAAGCATGTCCTTTTTCTTTTGTCTTTCTTCCTTCCTTTTTTTTTTTTCATTATACAAATTTATGGGAAGGGCCAAAATCAGACTCTGGCAAAGTAAATCAACTAGGAGTATGCTTTGGGGAGCAGGGGAGCATGCTTTATGGAAAAGGTTTTAGAAGGGAAAAGTGAGCCCAGCATATTTTTTTTAAAAAAGAATGTTGCCTTTACAGCCTAAATCTTATAAACTTCTCTAGCAATCTAAAATAAAGTATTTATCCAAACATGTTCCTTTTCACATCAGGTTACCTCTAAGAAAAAAATGTAATGTCGGCACTACTTTTGGAAAAGACATTAAGGATTTTTAGAAAAGTCTCACAGATAGCTAGCCGGTGGGTTTCGTTCAGTGACTCCCCTGAAATGGGATCAGCAGCACAATTCCTACATTAGATTCCCCTTGTTTGTGTCCTAGGACTAAACTGGACTTCCCAGGACGTCAGTTCAGGAATTGTAGAGAGAAGCAACAAGGAGGGCACAGTTGATCTTTCACTGACTCTTCTGGAACTAAACGCTTGTGTGAGGGAGTTAGTCAGTGTGAAAGTGGAGCCGGATTAATCTCTGACCTATAATGCTCCCCTCGGCGGACAGGGACCTGGAATGTTATTTAATGTCCTCAGGCACTAAACAGTGGTCCTCAACAGCAGAGGCATGAGACCATCTGTTAACATTATTCCAAACATAATGGTAAAATAAAAATAGCAAAAGAAACTGCAGACCATCATATTAAATATTTCTTCGCCATAAGATATTAATTGCTAATATAGTCTAAAATAAACAGAAGAAATCATTAAAACCATTAAGAAGTTGAGACCTTTTTTCTAACCACATATTTTCACCAAAGACAATATCAACTGACTCTTCTTTGAAGCCTGAACTGATTTTTATCACTTTACTCTTCCCCACAACTCTGATGCTTCTACGGCCCAATTTTTGTTCCTTTGTTCTTCTCACTAGGTTGGTATTTATAATTCTCATATTTCTTTCTGCAATTGCTATTCTCTTGGTTGTCTCATCTTATTTAAGCAAATGCAGGGTTTATCTCCTGGTTTTTACCACAGCCAATGTATTCCTAAATTCTTTACTTTGACTCATCTTTTTGGAGTAATTTTAATATCAATTTTTTAGAGAAGGACTTGTGGGTGCCCTGTCTGCTGCTGCATGTTTTCATGTTTGAAGGTGTCTGGAGTAATCTGTAAATCTGAGCAACAGCATCTGGCTTGAAAAGATTCTTTCTCTCTGAAAGTAATGGACATTTATCCATTGTCTTCATGTGGACTGTTCTATTTTAACATCAGATGTCTCTGGATGAACAGGATGCCTTTTGAGGAATTTTCTTTTATTACATTTATCAATATTTTTTCTTTCCCCCTCCGTTTGCTGTGTTCTCAACTTCAGAAAGAGTCCTTTCATTGAA
This sequence comes from Macrotus californicus, assembly GCA_007922815.1. Taxonomy (NCBI): domain Eukaryota; kingdom Metazoa; phylum Chordata; class Mammalia; order Chiroptera; family Phyllostomidae; genus Macrotus; species Macrotus californicus. The sequence continues at coordinate 4,718 of VMDR010007673.1, forward strand.
TAGTCTTAGGTGCCTTCTATGTCTTTCATCTCTGTTTTAATTGTGTCCATCTATCTTTTGCTTCCTCTGAATTCTCCGGAAATATCTCAGTTTCTCTAAAAATAGTTTAATTTTTTGTTCAGGTTCTTAACAACACATGAAGGAATTATTTTAACTTATAACCTCAAAAAAACAATAGAAAGGATAAATTAATAAGAGCTGATGTCACACTGAAGAAAGAACCGTATCCAGTTAACTAAAATATACAGGCATGTCTCATTATATGAGGATAATTTGTAGTGGAAAATTCACTTAAAGTGAATACACTTAAAACAAGGACTTAACCAAAATTTAAAATTATGAGAACAAATTTGCTTTATGTTTAGGTCATAGTCTGTTCATTCCTACAACAGAGGATCAAGTGCTGAGCTTGAAGGGGGCCATTTTTTTTTTTTTTTTTTTTTGACAAAATCACGTGATTGCTTGTCACAGCATTCTTCCTTTCACATTTGAGTTTGATTAAATGGTCATGAGATATTGATAGAAAAATATTGAACAGCTTCATCATTTTTCCCAAGGTCTTCCCTTAACCCTCTGACCTTTAAGTCATTGTCCTCCAACCTAACTGTTACGTCACTCTTCTTGTTGGTTTTCTATTCTTCAAATGTTAACTGATCTAAAGCTGCTTGATATTCAAATGTTGTGATTGGAGTGATTCTCCAATATCATTTTCATGAAACCCCGTATCATTTCCAAGGGATTTTTATTGAACTTTGCAATTGATTTATATTGTATTTTACATATTCTTGCTGGGTGCAATAAGAGGCTGACCAATCCAGGCAGTAACATGAAATGTGCTGGTGTTAATGTTTGAATGAAGCCAAATTTCACACATGTTGAGTTTTTCCAGGGTTTTTTATTTTCCATTTTCCCTATGTAACTTATAATTCCAGGAAATTAACTAACAAATTTATTATTCAGACACTTGTTAAATACAATAAGGAAGGCTTTATTCAAGAGGGATGACTGTAATAGGAGTTTTGCAGCAAGGAAGAGAGACGGCATTCAACATACAACAGGGGCAAGTGGATATTTATGGCCAAGCAGTGGAGTGGGGCTTGGGTTCCATGGGTGAAAAATTATCAAGAGGAAACATCTAGGCTAGGAGAATTCTCACAAGAACAACTCCATAGGATTCTTGTTGAAGGCCAGCCAGGATAATCCTCGGATACCAAGGATGGGAGATTTTTGCCAAGCTGACACTTAGCAAGATTCTTGATAAATCTGGACTAAGCAGGTCAAAGACAGAGCCCAAGGTCAAGGCCTGGTCAGAAGGAGGACTTGGAGGAGCCTGACTTAAGTTTGGTCAAGAAGAGTGTTTGTCAGTAGGTAAGAGGTCTTTGACCCACAGTATCTTAGGCTCTCCCCTTACTCCATCTTGATACTCATGTGTTGCCCTCTGAACGTCCTTCTCTGTGTCGATAACTCACGTTGGATTCATCCTTTCTTGAAATAATTTCAGAGTTCTCAATCTCTCCTACTGCAACTACTGTGGCTCCCTCTATTTGCTGGTTTATAAATCCACACTATTCTAGATCACCCAAAGGTGTCACTTCTTCCAGGGTAAAAGCCTGCCCTTAGCCCTCTCAGCAAAGTGTCCCTGGCCCCATGCTGCTGCGAAGTTCAGAGTTTTACAAACGTCTCTGGATTTAGGTGGAAGGCTACTTTCAGACTGATGGCTACCAGGAAGTCACCCCCATTCCTCAAAATTCTTTTCATGCAGTTGTTTCCTGGCTGATGGCCTCTATTAGATATCACCTGGAAGCAGCTGGAATCAAGCTCCTCTGCCTACTGCCTTGCTGAGGATTTCCTTTTTAACTCTTTCATGTCTAGGTATCCATGGTTACCTCTGGGCCAGTTGGGCTAAAATTGTGAGAGAGCATGAACTTAGCTTGTAGTAAGTCCACTATCAGCAAAGGGAAGTATAATAGCTCTAAGTGACTTCTTCATGCAGCAAATGTATATGCCATGGCCAGGACGGCATTGTTGGTCCAGTATTACCATTTCTGCAGCATATTCAATCACGTTCTATGCAAAGTACAAGACTCCCAAAGCATAATAAATCAATGGAGACATGGAGTCTTCGTGGACATTGATACGTGGACTCAAATTTGAGTTCTATGACTTATTAGCTTTGTAAGTATTACAATATTTTAACCTTTTGCACTTCAATTACCACACATCTAAATTGGGGTAACAATGCCTCCTTTACCAGGCCTCCAGGAGGACCAGGCAGTATGTATGTAAAGCACTCAGCAGGGACACTGGCAATAGTAGACACTTGATGATCGGTAACTATTTCTGAATACCAACTTATACATTACCAGGCAGAAACCGTTTTCTGTAAAGGTAAAAACCTTAAAATCATAACAAGAATTTCCATAATCCAAGAGTGTGAAGGGGTCAGTCAGCCTCTGTTCCAGGTACCGTAGTTTTGAAGACAGGCTGGAGAGCAGTATTTAGTAATGTCTCACCCACCCTCTACCCCACGGGGACACAACCCAATGAGCTACAGCAACAGTAGCTTCTTGAACCCTGGACCTCTTGGGTTTCACATTTCCTACCCCGTCATTTCCCTCACTTAGGCCTATGGGCAAATACTTAGAAGAGATTAACATCTCACCTTCAGAGGCCTATGACAACCAGCTAACAAATAACCCAATGAATCTTCCATCAGCACCCAGCTCCCCTCCCACTCAACAAAAATTGAAAACAGAAAACAGAAAAAGGATTTTCCCCACAAGAATTCCTGTTTGATATACTACCTTGACCTGCACCTAACAGTTCAAATCATGAGAATAAGAATATTTTATGGTTACTGGGAAAATTCATAGTTTATCATATTTTGTCGGCTAGAGAGGAAGAAAAGCCTTGGCCAGGTTCCTGGGGGAAAGATAGCCTGTCATATTTGCCTGGATTTATTTATGAAAAAGCACTCAGGAAGATGCTTTTGCGCAACATGCCCTCCTCCTGCACGGAGCACTGTCCGTGCAAAGTGAAATAGGAGAGGTTTCCAAAGGGTCCGAAGGTAAAGGAGGGGACCAAGATAAAGGGGAGGGGAACACTCTCAACTGCCATCCTTTAAACCTCTTGATTATTTAAACTTCTGCAGAATAATGATTGCATATTTGAAAGTAATACATCTGTTCCTGTCCCTCCCCACCCCCATGTGGTTTTCTAATCCCGAGGTAATTACGTTTTGACAAATATTTATTGGGACATCTGTTTTTTCCCTTAGATCTGCAGGTCACCGTACGACTCTAACAGCAGCCCAGTGGAGAGCTGCTCTGGAGAAACCAAGCACAATGGTTGGCCAGACCCAGGATGCGGGCTGGGTGGTTTCAGTTAGAGACAGAAAGGGCGGTCCCCTGGTGCCAGCGGCACACAGTGTCTCATGTGCCATCTTGCTCGGGGCTGAGCACAGATTCTGGCCTAGGAGAGTAAAGGGATCAACAATATGGCAGGGGAGGGAGAGAGGAGGGCTGGCTGGTAACAGGCTGGCAGTGTGCATCAAGACTCATGCATTTTCTAGGTTGGCATCCAATATAAAAATAATTCATGGAGGGATGAGGACGGGGATGCGATGCACAGGCCATATGTTTGGAACCCCTGCCCACAATGGCTGGCTGTGGTTACCAGCGTCTGGTGCCACCGACTAGATTAAATTATGGTACCCTACAGAGACATAGAAATCAGAAAGATTTCTCTAACTTCCAGTATTTGATAAAAAATGGAGTAACCTAGGAACTTTACCCACACATAAAACTTCTCTTTTAATTTTTCCGAAGCACAAGTTCACTCCGGTCTACTTTTTTTGTTGTTGGAGATGCCACGAAAACTTGCTAACTTGTATTTTTTTTTTTTCCCACACATCTCGGCTCCCACAGGAAAGGCCTGTATCAGAATTCCACAAGGAATGCCTTTTCTCCACGCTTTTCCACCTTTGAGTCCTCATAAGGAAGTTTATTTTCCTGAGGTGTCCAACCCAATATCTTGACCTAATGTTTGAAAAAGAGCCTGAGTGACTTGCCTCTGTGCCAAATGAAACTTTGGAACATTCTGAGATGTTTCTGCCGTTAAGAACTTAATTAGGAATTTCAATAAGTAAATAAAGTTTCATTTCCCTTTCCTCTGGTTTATTGATTTAAAAAGAATCATAACCAAGATATTTCACTTTCAAATGGATACCAAACAACACTTCACATATTTTTTTCTGAAAAATTTCAATCATTACAATGCTTACACATAAATATATATTCCCCCAAACCCAATTGAGAAAATAAGAAGCCTCCAGACTCTTCCATGAATGAATAAAAGGCATACTAATGAATAAAATGGCATAAACATCTCAGAATGTTCCAGAGTTTTCCTAAATTTCTTTATGAAGTACTGAATAGAAGCAAATTCCTACTTTTCAGATGGAAATACTGGGATGGAGGGACAAGGAACTAAAAGTCATTTAAAATGTTCCTGCACCAAATGGGGCATGAAGCTTCAGCCTCTAGGCCTCAGTTCTAGGCTCCATTCTTTCGATTATCAAAGCACGTAAAGATAAAATATCATATAGTAGATTCAGCGGAATCCTGGCATCCCAATAGATAACAGGCATCTGCGAGAAATAAGTGAAAAGAAAGAGAATTTTCTCTAGAACAAGTTTGGAAATACTGGGCTAAAGGAGCTTAAACGGGTCTCTTTAAGGTTAGAAATCTTTCATTGTTTATGTGAATTATAGACCTCAAAGAGAGTAAAAAAGCCACGGGTGTATGCTAGGCAGCTTAGGCTGCCAGAGTGAAACACTGTAGGGTGGGTGGCTTAAATAACAGATTTATTTCTCATTGTTCTAGAGCTGGAAGGCTGAGATCAGGGTTCCGGCATGATCAGGTTCTGGTGAAGACTCTCCTCCTGGCTTGCAGACAGCCCCCTCTCTGCGTACTCACAGGAGGGGAGTGGCCCTGGTGCCTCTTCTTCTTACAGGGCACTAATCCCATCATGGGTCTCTATCCTCACCGCCTAAACTAAATCCAATTACCTCTCCAAAGTCCTGCCTCCTAATTTCATTTTATTAGGGGTTAGGCTTCATTGTATGAACTTGGGGGTGGGGGGGACACAAACATTCAATCCACAGCAGACCGCTGTCCAAGCTTTTTACTACAGAATTATGAGGCTTCAGAAATGCTAAACTAGGCTCTTCTTCAGTTACAAACTCCGACACAATATGAAATAGGCTGAATGTATCGTGGCACAGGGCACATGGATGTTGTTCAGTTCTTTTTGGAATAAACCCGTTTCTTCTTTTCCCACTATCTATTCTTGTGCCAGAGTATAGGAAATAAATCGCGATGGCGGTACTGCCCAAGGCTGACAAATTGCAGAGGGCCGGTGTGCGTGTGTGGGTGTGTGTGGGTGTGTGTGGGTGTGTGTGGGTGTGTGTGGGGGGGGCGGGGGGCAGTGAGCATCAGGCTTGGAAAGGAGACCCCGATCCTCTCTGCTCTGTTGCTCTTCTAAGCAAGGCTTCATTTGAACAAAGATTATTAAGACTTCAGAATTAAACTTCCTGGAAAGTGTTGTTCTGCTCTTGTATTATTTCACTGTCCCAGCCTCACCTCCTTCTTTTATTCCTTCTTTTGTTCATCCTGATTTTCCTCATTTTATTATCGTTTTCTTGTGCTATTGTAATTGAATTGCCCAGGCGAACGATAACTACACACACAAAGCCTATTATGTCGCAGTTTTGTTTTTCGCTCTGCTTCTCCTCCAAAGCAGAGAAACACGGTTCAGGATGTAGAACCAAACCAAACAAAACAACCACAACCAAAAAACTTCCAGGATAACAAAGTTCAACTTCTTTGGGTTAGATCTTACAGAAAGACTTGGAGAGAAAATGAACTTGAACTTTTCACTTAAAAAGACGAATCTTTGTTAATGGCAGGCTCCGGAACCCATATTTGTCATGCTATTTCTCAACGTAAAATATCTCCCTTCTAGCTCTTTCCAACAACATCCTAGCCATTCTTTAAGAAACAACGCAAACATCTCTCCAACAAGCTTTTCCCAGGCCCCCGTGTGAAGAAACCCCTCCCTCTCTGGTGCTCATGTAGCTCTTTTATCTGCTTCTCTGGGCTGCGGTTTGATCCTCCATGAAGTGAGAGGTAAGAGTGCCACCACTTCATGGTAACTTTTCACATGATCATCTCCATGTTAGATCTGCGCCTCCCTGTCCTCAAGGCACAGAGTAGTGTCAGCAGTGTGGTAGGTATTCAATAGATGACTTAATAGAACATAAGCAGAGAATCACAAGAGGCCAGAACAGCCCTGCAGTTGGAAATGACAAGCAATGCTACTCTCCTCATCTTGGAGGCAAAGTGGAGGCCAGCAGAGCCCTGGGCTGGAACCAGGGCGGTGTGGTTGGAGCCCTGCTTCAGACTCCTAACTAGATGTTGACATTAGAAAACTCACTCCTCCTCTCTGGACCTCCGGCGCCTCATCCTCAAGCTGAAGCAGGTGGGCTGGGTGACACCCATGCCCCTCTGGGCTCTGAAACTACAGAACTCTCTGATGACCAAAATGCATAAACGTTTCCCTTCCAGAGAGCAGTCAGCCCTGCCCCTCGGAAAACAGCCGGCGGCCCGGAGAGAACACTTGGTGCGCAGGTCCCACGCTGACATTTAGGTAAATTACAGATGAAAATCTCTCATGCCCAGATGAAAATAATTTGGTCCTTCCTGAGCCTATTTTCCCATCACCAACATATTTACAATCACTGTTTCAATTTTCCCTCTTAGACGTCATGGGGGCATCTTTTAACAAATACAATATGCACCCAAAACCACCAGCCTGCTTGGAAGCGCTCAGATGCGCTCGCTGGAGCGCGAGGCCGCGTGTCTCTGAGCTCCCTCAGCACACAAAGAGCGGCAGCTGGACGGACGGCCTGCCGAGGGGCGAGCAGAGGGCCCTCTGCCAAACGCTTTTCCTTTAATTCACCTAAACGCTGACCTTGAAAAATTGCCCTTTATGGGATGTGATGAGGTGTGAATTCAATCTCCATCCTCACTTGGGTCCTGTCATTTTCTGCACCGTGATTGCCAGTTGTGCCAGACAACGCCAATGGGACCAGCAGAGGGTCTGTGAGATTGACAAGGTCCTCTGGGGAAGGCTGACACCAAAAGACCCTACAAATGCATTTCAGTCATGGACCTCTCTCTTGCCATTTTTTTTTTTCTGGCGACAATCAAACCAGCAAAGGTTGGTACTGGTTCAAGACATCACCGTGCAGCTTAACTACGCCCTCTTTGATTGTTCGGGAAAAGGGGTGCTCATCTGAAAGCAGGTTTTAGAAGGTTCTCAGTTCATTCCTTTCCTTCTTAAACTCTTGGGCTCCTGACCTAAATCAACTCGCTGCAAACTTATTCAGAATGTTCCAAAGGGTGAGAGAGAGGAGCATGCAATCTGTAATATTTCTTGTGCTCAAAGAGTCAAATGCAGTCGATTTAACTTCATCAAGTCACTGACAACAAGCGCTGATACAGAGGATGGAAAATATGCAAGACCAGAAAACAGCCCAAATCCTACAGTTTCTATCAGTATTAAAGCCAGATGTTCCGCTGGCTATTCAAATTTGATAAAACCCACCAACAATAAAGACTTCTCCCCGGGATCGGTGGGGCCCAGGGTCCATTCATCAGTACGTGGCTCATGTGGACACCAGGCCAACGAGTAGCATTTAAGGCAACACCAGGGCTTCTGTGTAGGCGAAAGTGGCCCTCCTTTGTCTGTGGGCTCCTATGGGTTGTTGTGGTTTGAACAGATCTGTTTACACTGCACTTGCTATGGCAACATTTATCTGATAAGGACAAAAGGCATTTTAATTCTTGAATTAATAACACTTGAGTCAAGCCTGTGATTCAACAGGAGGTATTCAAACAGTTTAAGTAAAGGCAATGTTTTCTCTGAAGCCAGTTAACACAGCAGCAAACCTTTGGCTGGAGTGATCCAAATGTGCAGTGAGCAAGCATTACCACGTTCTGTAAACCATCAGGCTATCTCTGCAGCGAGGGCTGCATGGAGGGGGAAAAATAAACAAACAAATGCACATCCCGATGGCATGAAGCTCCAATCAGAGCTGGGCAATTTCACTTTTTAAGGAGGACCTGCAGAGGTAGCTTTTGCTCAGTCTGACGATGTGTGTGACCCCACTGTAAAGTGTGGGAGGGACCTGAACACAGAAGTGACTGTGAATTCACCTTCCAGTTTTCCTCTCTGCCCCCTTGATGATCAGAGGTTACAGTTGGCCAGGCCCTCCTCCTACCTGCTCCTGAGCTTAGCCCCCACCAGGTTCAAGTGACTTGATTTCATGGCAGATCTTTTCTGGGAAGCAGATGTAGCCCCAGGGGCTCAGGTAAATGGCTTTCCTTCCTTCCCCCTACAGCTCCCAAACAGAGGTTTCCTTTTCTTTCCTCCATTGAAAAATTGCCAAAACCACTCCATACTGTACAGCTAACCCAAAAGCAGGCAAGGGAGAATGATGTTAATTTAAACTTCTGCCTTATTAAGTAACAAAACCCAGAAATAATGTGATCAAAGCCAAAAGACACAAACTTCTGCCATCTTTCTTGAGATAAAAGGAGTAAAACACCCATTAAATGAAGGAGCCTTGGACACTTAATAAAAATAGCTAATTAAGTGTTGGAGTAACTTAGCATTTTGCCTCATGAGCCCTGCAATACTCAAGACTAGCCTGTATCCCCTCCAATCTCACTCTTTCCTGCTGTGACTCAGGCCACCACATAATTCTTTTTTCATTCCCTTCATTATGTGCCAGGGACTGCTGCATGCCCCGCGAGGACAGAGTGAGCGATAGGCCCGATCCTCACTCTCCGGTAACTTATACCAGTGGTGGGAGGGTTGGTGAGCAGGACAGCTCAAGCAGGTGTGACGTGCTTAGAGGAAAATAAATCAGCATAAGAGGAATACATGGGGGTGGGATGAGACAGGAGCTGCTTGTTGGCCATTCCTCTGAACCCTGAAATGCCCCTGAGGATTCCTCCCTTACAACGGACCCTTCTCCTCGTGTTTGTGCTGTTACAGGTCTGCTTTTTCATGGCGAGAGTGAATTCCGTGCCTCAACCTCAACACAAGTTCTTTTCTTTTTTTGCTTTTAATCTATAAATAATTTTGAACACTTATTATATGCCAAATACACAAAATACAGAAAAGGCCCAGTGCCCACTCAACCAGAGCCCGCCATCTGGTTAGGAAGGCAGACTCACACATCAATAACTCTAATAGGTATAAAGCTGCACTTCCCTCGTCTGAGCTGCGAGTTTAAAATGCAGATGCCTAGAGCCCCAGATCTGCCAAACGAAGGTCTCTAAAGCAGGAAGGGGACCAGAGCATTTGCATTTTGTTCAACTGCCCTCCCCCCTCAGATTAATTCTAAAGTATAACTGCAATTGAGAATGGCCGGCATTGACAAAAGGATATTGAAGTATATCAGTCGCTAAAACTCCTGAGGGCAGGCTCATGGCTCTATTTGGTTTGGGATTCTGAGTTTTTACTGTGGTACCTAGGCCCAGATGTGACTCACTCAATGGAAGCATTAATGAGAGAAGATATAAGTTCAATGCCAGGAAAAACTTGGCCCAGGTTCCTGCATAAGAGTAATAATATCTCCTCTGATGAGTCTTGTATGATTTAAATGAAATAAAGTAGGGAAGGGCAACTATTATTGTGGGTTAAAGACAACAGATGCTCTGACATGGTCGCTGTTCACCAGCCCTGGCTTCCTTCTACGGAGCTCGCGGACAAACGCTGCCATCAATGTGTTTGAATTTTGTTACTATCTATGAGCAGGAAACTACTTAAGAGCAACGAATTTTTACCTCTAATTTTCTTTCTAGTCAATACAAATGATTAGATTTCTTTCATTCTATTTTTCTTTTCTTTTAGCCGCCAGCCATTTTGGTCCATTTTGGTGAAAAAGACTGGATAAGACTTGTCACTAGAAGCCGGCAGTACTGATGGGTAGTCAGGACATCCTAGAAACATGGGCCTAGGTAACTTTTCAAGATCATCTGGCCCAACCCTTCTGTCTTTTATGTTGGAAACCTGAGGCTCAGACAAGAAACATAACTTGCCAAAGGTCAGAGCCAGCTCGTGGCAGAGCCGAGGCATAAATCCAGTGAAAGGGTGATTTCTAAATTGTCTCTCTGGAGCTATTGGTATTGTGGGCAAGTGCCCCAGAGATCTGGAGGTGGAGGCCATGTGGAGAGGGAGTGAAGGGCTCCATTTCAACTACAGGAAGTCTGCTTTTTACCTTTGTGTACAGTTAAACATACTCAGCATGATTTCATTTGAAGAAACAATTTTATTATCAAATATAGTTGAAAAGCACTGTACAATACCATTCTGTAGTTTTCATCATAGCTTGTATTATTTGTTTCCTTCCCACCACTTAACTTATTGCAATCATTATCAGAAAACAATAAAACAATTTTGGACATTTTGCTTGGAGCCTAGTGTTTGCATAATTCTTCCCATCCAAAAGCCCTTCCTTCTTATAATAAGATTAAAAACATCACAAAACTTCCACTGATAAACTAGAAGACAACAAATGAATACAATGTGACCCCACAGTTTTAGGATCACCCCATTCTATCAGTAAGGAGTAGAAACCGAAGAAAGGACAGTACAGCAGTCCTCCTTACCTGCGATTTTACCCGTGATCAACCCCAGTCTGAAAATACTAAATGGAAAATTCCAGAAATAAACAATTTGTAAGTTTTAAATTGCATGTTATTCTAAATGTCATAATGAAACCTCGCACAGTCAGACCCTGGGTGTGAACCCTCCCTCTGTCCAATGTGCTCACTCTGAACACAGGACCCACCTGTGTCGCTCGGTTGCCATCTTGGTTATCAGACTGGTTATCAGAGAGACAGAGGGCACATTCACATAACTTTTATTACAATATATTGTTATAAGTGTTCTATTTTATTATTAGTTGTGATGGCTAATCTCTTATTGTGTCTAATTTAGAAATTAAACTTCATAATAGGCCTGTCTGTATAGGAAAAAACATCATGTAGAAGGTGTTGGTACCATCTGCAGTTTTAGGAATCCCCTGAGCATCTTGAAATGAATCACCCGTGGATAGGTGGGGACTACCGTACAAGTCTTCCCAAATGTATAGTTATAGATTTGGGTGTGGTTAATTAGCTCTTCATTATTTAAAATATTTTTTAAATCTGTTGACAATTAAAAGATTATCTTTTTCAGTTTCCCCTTATGACTTTTCAACCAAAGAATCAGTAAAAATTATAGATAAGATTAAAGGTAGCTGTATAAGAGGCTGCTACCAAAGTGCCATTCTCTCCTTATGAACCAACACCAATTTTATTATGGGAGTAAGTGAGCCAATTCCAAAATGTATCCAACCTCCCTGGCAGCTAAGAAATATCACGTAAGGACATTATGATCGATGGCACGAGAGCAAAAATAACAGAGGGAGACTTTCAGAAAATACCTTATAACAAGGCTTCACACACTTATTTTGCCTTTTACTGAACATGGGCATAATGGCTGGCATTCTGGCAGTGGCATTGAGAACATGAGGCTAAGACTCACACCCCACACGTGGAAGAGCACAAAGCTAGAGGGACCCAAAGTCTTTGATGACATCAGGGACTGCCATACCAGCCTGAGTGCCCATCACCAAATGTATGTTCCATGAGAGAAAATAAACCCCTCAACTCCTCCATTCGCTTCTATTCTCGTTTCACTTTTTCATTTCTGTTACTAGAAACCAAAGAGTTTATAGCTTAGACAGTAGGCAAGCCAAAGCACCGTACATGACGCAAAGCTTAAGAGTATTTCCTGTGTAACAGGAAGCACCATCTGCCAGAAATCTGCCCAAGAAAGTTGAGATTAGTTCAGGTGAGATTTCCTGACTTTTTTATGCTTCCCAGATATGAAAGTTTTGGAAAGTGTACATGAACAGTAAAGTACACGGGCAATAATCCAAAGAGAATTGTTTTATGTTTGCCCAGCTCTGTACCATGAACAGTGTTGGATATGAGTTGTCAATGACTCCATATTCCTAAGAGTCACGTCAATAAAAGAAAGTTGAATTGTAAACCATTCTCAAGAGGGGCGTATTGCATATGAAAGGGCTACTTAAGACACACAACTAACTTTGAGATCATGTTCAGACTTGCCATGTGATGGTAACGTTCAATGACATCCGTTCCTGCCACCTTCTTGCCGAGCCTTTGTATCAGCTCTCTTAGGCAAATCGCTGGGTCTCCATTAGGGCTCCCCAAAGCCGTGCACGAGTGTAGGGAGTGTGCATCGAACACATTTGTGTACGTGTCAGGTATAGAAAACAGCAAACGTAAGCACAGCATGTCTTTTGAAGTCCTGAAGTTGACTAATGAGCCGGGTGGGGAATGGTACAGAGAGTGTTTTTCTCCGGCTTTTGCAGGACAGGGGCAAGCAGCCAGGCTCAGGAAATCCATTTGGGAAGGCACAGGGCAGAAGAAGGAGATCAACTGGGATCTTAGAGACACACAGACAGAGCTATCAGCAGACACAGTGGCAAGCTGGAGTGCGAAGAGCATGGCTATCTAAGGCTGGAGGAAGCAGCCCACCTCGCAGACCAGAGACCCCAAATAGGCACAGTCTTGTCCTGTGCCCTCTTCACCAATCATGACCAGTAATGCTGATGGACATACACGAGATGGTGATTTACCTGGTTGCATTTCTAATTCCCACAGGTAGGCTCGCTCTATACTGATGTAATGACATACACAGTTCACCAAGGAAAGTGAGGCTCAAGGGGCTTAAATAAGTTGGCCAACATCACAGAGCTCATAAGTGGCAGAGCCCATGCTCAAACTTGAGGCTGTCTGCCTCCAAAACCCATATCCATAACTCCTGTGCCACGTAAACTCTCTGAGAGGAGGGCCCTCCTAAAACTGGTGGCCAAAGGCAGTCGCTGCAGAGCCACAACTAAAGCGAGAGCCCTGCCGCCTTCAGGAAAAGGTTGGTTTCAACCTCGCCATGCTTACTTTCCTTGAGCTTACTGAAGTACTGACAACAGTTCAGGCATCCTCTATTTCCACCTTCATAACCCTACAAAAATGTAAAGATCCTAATTTGGAAAACGGACCTGAAGAAATTCACAGGGGGGTGCAGGTGGGGATGGGAGTATCCCTATCACAAGACAGTGAATCCTGGATGAAACAGTGTGCCAAGCCATAAGTTTATTTCTCTAGTTACGGCTTCCTCTACTCTCCACCATCTGTGCTTCCCCATCCCCTTGGGGATAAAGTCCAAATTTCAGAACAGCCACAACTGCCCTAAAAAAACAATAAAACACCTTTATATATAGCTTTACATATATAAAGCCTGGTTGGAGCTTAAAATTATTTGCAGGATATCTTCCCACTCACTGTCCCCGTGTACCTCCTGAATCTATGGGGGAAGTCACCAGACAACTGTCTTCCCAGAACACATAGACGCTACCACAGTCCACCGCTTTGTCTTACTTTCTCCCACCACCTCAAGTGCCTTTGCCCTGCTCCCTGCATGGCGAAATATTACCTGTTCTTCAAGGCCCAGCTCAGGTACCAACTCCTTAGAGAAGACAGTCTCAATCAAGATGCCTTTACTTCACCCCTTCATTGCCCAAACTGAATCGGCCTGAGAGAATTTAGTGCCCTCTGCATTTTATTTAGGTCTCTGGTTAACACTGTAGTGTTGCTGATTCACTTTGCTAAGTGTGTCTGAGTCAAGTAGCGTAATTTTCTCACACATGAATGTTTTGAGAATCTTGCAAGGGCCCGATACACAGTGGACCATGGGTAAAGACTGAATGCCTGGACACATTGTTGTGGTTATTTCAACAGACATCAAATTTAAAAAATCAGCTTTTAGCTTATTGTGATTCAGATGTTTTCCTGGGTTTGTTAGGCCCTGATCTCACAAAATAAAATATCTTGCAAAAAAGTCTAATGATAGAATTCTAGTGGAAATCAAAAGATATTTCTACAAACCGAAAAGAATGTGAACGATAATTTGCGACAAATTTTCACATTCCTGTCACACTCCAGCACCCTAGTAACACTTATGGAGCGCTTCTGCTGCGTGGCCACTTTTCTAAGCACCGTCCGTGTATTCACTTGGGTTCCTAGAGGCTGAAGCCGGGTCCGCATCTAAGGGCGTCACACAGGGGGCAGAGAAAGGGGTGAGAGTACACAGCGTGGACAGCACATCCGGGTGTCAGCCCCAAGGCCCCCAAAGATGCACCTGGAATACTAAGATTATTCAAATCATTTAGTGATTATGTTTATCACTTGTAAATATGTACTAAGTATTTAAAAGTCTCATGTTTCTGGCAAAATAATCCAGTTTCGGGGGGCAGGGGGGGTGGACATAGAAGGGAAGGTCAACAAAGGTGAGTAGTCATGAGCTGACGCTGGTTATAGCTGGGTAATGGCACAGGTGTGACTCTCTAATTTGGCATCTATTTGAAAATTCCATGATAAAAAATTGTTTTAAAAAATAAAAACCACACAAGCCATAATCATAATAAATGCAATTAATACCAGTAACTCCGACAGCTCTGTCTAAAGTCAGGCCCTACCCTGATGATCTGTCTCCGTACCTTTTGTTTCTCTCATGGCACTCTTCACGTTGTTGCTTTGTTTACTTGTTTTTTAGTCTGCCTCCCCCTGAGCCTTAAATTCCAAAGGAGAAACAGCTCTGTCTAACGTGCTGTTGAATCGTCAGCATTTAGCACAATGCTTGTGCGGAGAGGGAGCTAAATGAATATTAACCGAAGAAGAAAGGAAGAAAGAAGGAAGGGAGGGAGAAAAACCATGCTTGTAGCGTAGGAGGCACTTAGCTGGTATTACCTCTTTTGATTCCAACCACCCCATGAGAAAACTGCCGTTGGAAAAGATATGTGCATGCCTTGCTCGAGGTCATCAGCTGAGAAGTAGCAGAGCCAAGATCCGGAAATGACCCGGCTCTGCCTGGCGTGACAGAGAACGCAGGCCTGTGTGGTCCGCAAGCGCCCTGGCGCACCTGGGTGCTGCAAAGCTACTTCTGCTCACTGAGTTGGGGAGGCCTGAGTCACGACCCAACAAAATGCTAATGTGGCAGCAGGCCTGGCATAATGGAATAAGATTTATGTTAGTCTATCTATTATTAGGTTTATTATTTAATGAACTCACTTGGAAAATACACCTCAAGGATGGCCCTTATTACCATGCCTACCAGCAGCTGAAAAATCTGCCTGATGCTCAGAACAAAGACTAGATAAATCATTGCCCAAAATAAGTACTTCATTTGAATGAGTTTTTGAAGATATAGTGCAATCATTACGTGAAGAAACAAATATAAAAAAGATCAAGCAAAACAGAAAGTCTAATACTAGAATAGAGCTATCATAAATGGGGGTGAGGCAACCTTGATTTAAATGCTGCTTCTGCCCATCAGTAACCACGAGTCTTGGAGAAAATGACTTAATTTCACCGAGGCTTGGTTTCCTGAGCCATACCAGCATGGATAATAGCAGCTGAAACACCTTATAATTAAAGCTCCTTCTAAAATTCTCATGGGCACTTGAGATACTTTTAGGTGTGGATTGAACCTATTCTCTTACTGTTTTCTGTCCTCATGGGCTTCAGTGTACATTGGCCCTCGAACAATATAGGTCAGAACTGCAAGGCACTTCTTTCACGTGGGTTTCCCCCCTAAACACAGTCCGCTGTTTGTACCCTTTGGTTCACATCCACAGGCTCAGCCAAACTTGGGTGGAAAACACTATGTTCCCAACAGCAGATTCCCAAACGCGGATTTCCAATGGTTGAAT
Source organism: Macrotus californicus (assembly GCA_007922815.1). NCBI lineage: Eukaryota > Metazoa > Chordata > Mammalia > Chiroptera > Phyllostomidae > Macrotus > Macrotus californicus. The sequence goes on from VMDR010007673.1 coordinate 20,631, forward strand.
CATGGAAACAAAAGGCCGACTGTAGAGTCAAAAGTTATATGAGGATTTTTCATGCCAGGGTGGGGCCAGCACCCCAAACCTCCACGTTGTTCAAAGGTCAACCGTACGGTGTGCGTTTGCCTGGCCAGGTGAAAGTCTTTGTTGTAACCAGCACCGCAGGCACCCCAGCCCCCTTCAACAGCAACCTTTATGACGTTCAGCTGTTTGAACTGACTGGCCCAGAGATGCTCTGCTGTGTGCTCATTCATTCCATCTTCTGCCTACGAGAGGGTCTCCGCGTAACTCCTAACCCTTAGTTCTAGTTGTGTTCACTGGACCTAACGCAGGCAGGCAGTCATGTCACTCTTCCCCGTGACAGAACTTCAACATTTGTCAATGGCGGGTAACCTGATCCCTCCAGATAAAATATCTGCAGGGCCATCAACCTCAGTTTTCCTTGATACTCGCCGCGCCAACACTAAGCTTCACAGTAGCTCTTTAGCACAAAATACAGAACACAGCTTTCTAGACATTGGGCAATGCCACAGCTACATGTTTTCAATGAAAGTAGAAACTTGGGGAAGAGCCTGGGTGACAGAAATCTCATGGGAGACAAGGCGTCCCCATCACGTGTGAGACTTCCTGCGTGAGCGAGCTGCCCAGTTCAAAGGAAGGGAAGAATCACCCCAGAATGTTTCCTCAATTTACCCTGGTATATTTAGTATCGCCCAAATTACTCACTGACAGTTATTGTTCCAGAGATGAAACTAGGTAATGATTCTTTCTCTCCCCTGCCCACACCTTTTTTTAATTGGAAGGCTAGGAATACATTGCTTTGAGGAAGAGACCACACCAAATTAGACTATGCTTGCTGGAAAAAAGGAGTGCATAAATTTCAAAGTAAATAAAGAGTGTCAAAGCACAATGCAGATTAAAGAACATGAATACTTACCATCGAGCTTCCGGGGGGATTTGGGAGCCCTCTGGGAGCACGGTAAACCGGAACAGCTTCCCTCCGCAGCAGGAGCTCTCACAGGCGCAGACCGTGTCTCAAACAGTGATTCTCAACTCTGATTGCACAGTAGATGGACCTGGGGAGCTTTCAAAACTAGCCAGCCCCACTCCCCACGTGCAGTGGGGCTGGCTAGTTTTGACTGGGGCAAGAATCACTGGCACAGAACGAAAATGGTAGCCTGTGGAAGGCAGAACCATCAGGAGACTGGGGAAACCTTGGAGCCAGTCACCAGCCTCAGCAAACAGCGGCTAATTCTGCCCATTATCAGTGAGGCTTGGTCCATGGAGCCTCTTGTCTCCTCAGGTGAATGAAATGTGTGGCCACAAGAGATCAAGCCAGTCACCATTTGGTATTCAATCCAAGCAGGGGAACATTATTCCCTCTGCTTGTTTCTCATCTTTCTTTGCCTCCCAGAGATGCTCAGAGCAGCCTTAGGACATAACCCGCATGGAGAGATAAAGGCACCTGAGCTAAGCACACCTGCCACCTTCATCCACCTCCTCAGAGATCAGCCCTGTAACAACGGTCACACTGATGACTTAGGAAGTATCTGCTATATGGCACTCAACCAGAAGCTCTATGTATAATTTCTAAAAACAATACTATCTTCACTGTATTTGGGGAGATTGAAACTCAAAATGATTAGGCAACTCGATGAAAACACATGTGGCTAGGACCCAGATTTATCTGATTCTGCAAACCATGTCTTTCCAGCCGTACTACCAGTCTCTAAATCTTGCCCCCTACATAGTTTTTCCCCCGATCCTGAAATTAAATGAAGGCCAACCCATGAGGAAGCACCTCTAGGAAAGTGGAGGGGGTGGGGCAGAGAAAGCAGTGACCCAGGGGTGTCACATGAGGCTCAGGATGGCCATGAATGTGGCCCAATACAAAATCATAAATTTACTTAAAACATTATGAGATTTTTTTGTGATTACTTTTTGCAATGTATTTTTTTCTTCTTCTTTTTTATTTAATTTTTTCATTTTCTTTTTTTCATTGTTGTTTAATTATAGTTGTCCCCATTTTCCCCTATTACTCTCCCCTGCCCTACCCACCCCCACCTCCCACATTCAATCCCCCCCACCACCACCATTGTCTTTGTCCATGGGTCCTTTATACATGTTCCTTGATGTCACAATGTATTTAATGTGTGGCCCAAGACAATTCTTCTTCCAGTGTGGCCAAGAGATGCCAAAAGGTCGGACACCCCTGGTCAGTCATTCCTGCTTTAGAATGTGTGAGGAGTGACGTGTGACAGTGACAAGGAAGAGAGAAAGGAGCAGAGCAGAACCAGAAGCTGCATGGTACCCACCACTGAGGGGGAAAAAAGCGTGGCAGGAGGGGACAGGGTGTCCCAGCTGGTTAAGTAAGGCCAGGATAGGTGAACATGTACAAACTTAGCTGTTTTCTCCCTCTTATGACCTGCCTCCCCACCTTTTTTTCTCCTGCCAAGCAAAACTCATTTAGCTATTATAAGATTTAACCAAATCATGGGAAGGCCAGTGAGTCAAAGGCAGTGAATAGATTTCTGGTTTCAAACGCTCAACGGCAGAAACCGGGTCAGGATGTTGGTAAGGAGGTGTGGGCAGCGAGGGGCGGAGGGGTGTGTTTTGGGGCCAAAGGTGTTCTAAGGGGCGGGCGGGGTGGGGTGGGGGGAGAAATAGCTCTCTGTTTCTCTGTGGTGGCCTGGATTCCACTCTTTGTGACCTTAGCTGGAGAAAAGGCCTTTGTCCCATGGCAGCCAAGGGTTGAGTTAGCTCCGCAGTTCAAGTTAAGCCAAAAAGCCTAACTTTTGTTTTGAACATACGATGTTTGTTCCTGGAATCACATTAGGTTTTCCCCTGCTCTACTCCTCTCTTCTCCAAGAAAGGGGGGCGGGGCGGGCTTGTGCTGACGCCCTCCCCAGACAGCAGATCTGCGTACTGGTCCTCAGGCTCCTCCTTCAACATAATCAAATGTCAACTGCAGGAAGCTGGCAGTCAGAAGGACTTTCCCACAATACCCAGTTCACAGGACATCAGGTGGGAAGGGCTCCCTGGAAGCCCATACAAACAGAGCCAGGCACATTGGCCCAAGGGACCTGACAACCAGATGGGTTTCTCAACTTGGCTGCTGCCCACACATCCAGGGGTTGGTTTTCAAATATTCCTGAAGGTAATTACAAGCCTGTTCCCTCAGCAGGGAATCAAAGTGAGGGTGATGCTTGGAATCAGGGAAAAGGGAAAACCTTTCTTCTACATGCTCCTGTCTCCTACCCCAGTTGGGCAACAAGGGGAAATTAGTACACTGTGAGGTGCAGATGCTTTGGAGGAAGAAAGGCAAGAATATGATGCTAAACAGAAGCAGTCTGAGATTTTTAAGAAACCAAAGCCTACCAGTCATGTGTTTTGAAATTCCATAGAACAAACCCTTAGGGGGCAGAGTATAGCTTCAGTCCCTAGAGGTGTCCGTAAATTTAGCTATAGAAAGATGGAAAGAAGCAAGATATCCAAAACTGGTAACAACAACTTGCACCTTTTCTGATCTTTCTGTTATGTCTCAGGCACTGTGACAGGTGATATTCAAGCATGATATTATTTAATCGCTCATAACAACCATTTAAGGTGGGTCTTACTGTTCCAACCTTAAAGATGAGGATACCGAGAGCTTTAGTAATTCACCCACAAAGTCTGGCTCTCTGCTGGGCACCTAATCACACCTTGCCTGGTTTATTTCTATTGAACTAGAGTTGCTCTGAGGTTCTAGTCAACAAGGAAATGCTGAAAGGGCATTAGAAGTGCTTCCCTGGACCCAGGAAGGAGAAAGCCCATAGAAACAAGGAAGCCAATTTTGTTTCCTCCTGTGTCCTGAGTGAAAATCATGGATCTGGCACATGGTTGGACAAAACGAGAATGGCTCCAGCTGAAAGGTGGATTATCTTCCACAATTTCAAAAGCAAGAAGCCCAAACTCATGTCTAAGAATCAAAAACCTGAATACTGCCAGCTTATGTGAGATTAATAAATGTTTCATAAAGGAATGGATGAATAAATCAATGATTTCTCTCAAGAGTTTTAAGACAAGACTGGGATACATTTCTGTGGCCCCTTCCTTCCAGATTTTCTGTATATATTTTCATGGCTGTGTGCCTCTGCTTAGAAACTTTTGGCTTAGAAAAATCAGGCCTGAAGACAAAGCATAGCCATGTGAAATTAGGCACTCAGTAATTCCTTGTTCAAAAATCACAGCAATGATTTTTTTTTTAAATCTCATGATATATTGCACTATTGTATCTATGTTTCTTCCAGTAAACAGAAAAAATTAAACAAATCCAAGTAAGTTTCTAGAATTCTTTTTCTTCTTTTGCAGGGAAGACAGTTCTCCACTGATACCTTCTTTAAAAATAAAGTACATATAATATTCTACATTCAAGACTTAGAGTTCTCTATTTGTGGAAGATACTAAAAAATAGACACCTCTGCCATAATAAATTCAGAGCTTTAGCACTGAAGTGTCTGTCCAAGCTCACACACAGGGTTTTCAACATGTTTCAGGTAGTCAGTCTGCTCTTGAATGGCCAAGATTCGTTTTGTCAGGAAGAGGCCATTTTTGATCCTGAACCCCCACCTGGCTGTGCCTCACCGTGGACTTCCGTACCTGCCCACAGCAATATGCGTTGGCTTTGGCATGTGCTGGGCCGGCATACCATCAATGGAATCCATTGTTTCCCAGCGGGGCACCTGCACTGCACGGCAGGCTCAAACAATGAGGCCATACCGAGAACTCCTCCTTTCTCCTCAGGGCATCCACTGTGAAAGAAAACTTGTTGAGGCCTGGAAGCCCACCTGCATCCTAATTAGTCCGCTTGGCCAACAGTTAACCACCAAAGTCTCCAGGTGAATACAGAAACTACTTCCAAACCTCAGGTACCTGCAAAGCCGTGGGCCAAGGCAGTATGAGCATCATATCTGCACTGGCCTTGCCTTCCAATGAATGGTAGTTGTGAAGAATGAAGAGCCAGCAAGGTGTTCCAACTCTGCCCTGTGACTTCTGGGTGCTTTGCTTTTCAGAAGGACACAAACACCCGTAGGCCATACTCAGATGTCTGAGACCACCTGAGTGGGACTCAAAACCTACCTGGCTCAGGTCTTAGCCACATCACAGGAGGCCTTCCTTGAGGAGGCCTTAGTGTGCTATTATGACAATAAATACAATTTAATTTTTAAAAATTTTACTCTTTTTAATATATTTTACTTCTATGTTGGTTTATTTGAATTTAAAAGACCGAACATAAAGGCACTGATTACGGTTTTTGTGGTCAGGCATATCTGGGTCCTAATCTCGGGTCCACCATATATAGGATGCATGACTTTGGAGAAAATGGTTTAATCTCTGAATCTCTCTTTTTTCATCATCAAAATGGGAGTAATTAGAGCCAAAAACATTGAGAATTAAATTAAATAATATATGTAAAATATTTAGCACAGGCTCTCACCCCACAATAATAGGTTCTTAATAAATGGCAACTATTACTCTATTGTTTTAATATAAGCCCAAAGGTAAATTTAATAAAAATATTATGGTAGAATTACCAGTATGATTACCAATATGTCATCAGTAATGACGGTAGAATTACTGATGACATACTGAATTTTGAATATCCACCTTCACCGACACTTAGCGAGGTTTGTAAATTTGAGATCGATATTGATGACGAAACTATTTCACTTTAAACAAATCCTAGAAAACGGAAAAGGTCATTGGTTATTTTAATATCTACTTCTAATTTGGGGTTCAGAGAATTCTAAAATCTTCAAGTTCTATATTACTCAGAAAAAGATAACTAAGTGATTTTATTGCACTGAATTTTAAGACCTATATTAAGCAAATTAGATCTGCTAGTTTGATGCTATATCTCTTTTTTTCTCCACTATTTGAACAAGTCACCTCATCGCTCTGTGCCTCAGTTTTCTCATTCGTAAAACAGGAATATTATTAGTATTTACCTTTCCTGAGTCTTCTGAGGATTAAACAAAATAAAGAAGCACAGCCCACAGCCTAACTCAGTCATCATTCCACACACATTAACGAGGTCCACTCTGTACAGCTGCTGACAACACTTCTTCCCTCGTATGTCAAACGTTTTCTGGCCTCCATCGTCCTCTGTCACATACCTTTGTCACTGCTGTGGGAAAATTTTGATATGGTAGCTTGGTGGTGATTTCCAGCATGTGCTATTAATTGACTTATTTCTCCTTACCAACCTCCATTAAGCTGGGTAGAGAACGTGCCACGAGACTACTCACCAGAGGGGCAACCTGTGCGAACGCAGAAACAGAAAACAAGGAGGGGAAAGCACTGAACCTGGAGGAACCCAGGTGGATTTCATCAGCATCAGGCAACATACTCCCAATTTAATAAGGACTCCCAGTGAAGAGATGAGCTAGAGCAGAACCCAGTTTTGACTTCAGGCTACCCAGGCAAGAGGTCAATGAGTAAATTAATACGATCTCCACCGGGCCCAATGGACTCCTGCTCTCATGGAGGTGAGATCATTCCATACTCTGAATTTGGTGGTACATCTCCTGTCCCAAGCTTAAAATAAATCTGGGTCTTTCCTGTTTGAGGAATTTATTTATATGCGAAGTTTTATAACGACATAAAAGGTACATGTAATTACATGTTTAACTGACTAACCAAAAATTGGAATAGATAAAATCAAAACTTCTGTGAAAAGCTGAAGACACATAGATGGAGGTTTTGGGGAAAAAAATCACACGTGTCAGGAAAAGTCAAGAACATTTAAGAATCATTTCTTTCATCTCTACTGTATTCCATCTACTTTAGTTATCCAATCAAAGGCTGGCTAATAGTCTGTGGCTATCATGGAGCTAGGTCTAAACTGGAAAATTGATAGGTGTATAATATAATTTTTTGTGATCTTAATTCTTTCTTATGGACTATAACTGACATTTACATTTTTCTATTTCTTTTTTCCTGATTTAATACAATTCTTGGTTTTCCCAGACTATGCCTCATACATTAATATGTTTGAGTTCATTGAAGGTGGTTGATTATACTCTAGTTAGTGCATGTACCTTCCTTCAAATGAAGGAAATGAAGGAGACTATGATTTGCTTTGCTTTCCTCTCCCCTGCCTGTGTGGGCGGGAAGATATAAAACAAAACTAATTAGGCTTAACCTTTGATTTCTTAATATGTGTTTTTTTGAAAACTTCTTTATAATAAAAAGTGTTTGTATTTACAAATAGGGTGCTATGTGTGTGTCTGTGTGTGTGTGTGTGTGTGTGTGTGTAATTTAAATCCTCACCTGAGGACAGAAAAAGGGAGAGAGAGAAACATCAATGAGAGAAACATCTATCAGTTGTCTCCCATACATGACCCAAAGGGGCTAGAACTTGCAACCTAAGTGTGTGCCCTGACCAGGAATTGAACCTGCAACCCTGTGGTTTATAGGACGACACTCCAACCAACTTAACCAGCCGGCCAGGACAGGATGTTTTTTAATCTATGTCACTATTATCCAATTTGAACACTAATTTGGAATTGATTACTTTGCTAGATTATGAAACAACTGCAGCAAAATTTCACAAATAGAAGTTCCCAGTAAATTAATGGAAAAGCCAAACATATGCTTATGTATTCCCATTTCTGCAAATTCCAGTTTATATTAAGTTTTGTATGGAATATTATTTAATAGGAATCAACTCTCCCTGAAACAAACAAAAAAATCAATTATCATTCTTAATTCAACCACTGTCTTCTATTTAATAAATCAAGCACTAATTCTATGGTAGTTCAGAAATGGAGATATTTGAGTATTCTGGATAATTTGATTTAGTGTTGCAAACGCTAAGTTGTTTTTGTGCTTGTGTTTTTAAAAGTTAGACAAAGAGCTGGAGTATAAATGGATATGGACTAAAACTTTATTTAGAAATATTTTAATTTAAACTTATCGTGATAAAGTTCCGTCACTGTCACTCCTCTTACATGTTTCTCCAGATAGGTGTGTAAAGTCACTTTATTTTTGTACTCACAGGGGATTTTGATTCTGAAATAGCAAAAATGTGAGACAATATTGGAAGAAACATATGTGAGCAATACAGGGTGACTCTGACTCAGCATTCCAAGTCTCTCTTCTGAGAAAAGTCTCTTTTCCTTTACATCTTGGGGGAGAGCTGGGAGGGCGGCCGTGATGGGTCTGCAGGGAGGGCAGCCCTGGGCCATAGAGCAGTATGGATTCCAAACATTTCCCTCAATGGTCACTCGTGGGGACGAGAAAGGCAGCAGGGTGCTTTGCAGAACTCCTTTGTGTAATTTGGAAATGGTGGGACACAAACAGAGCCCAGCTGTCCTTGTTTAATGTGAAGTCATCAGTCCCCACCCTTCCTATTTGTCAACTCTGCCTGCTTAACTCAGTTATGTGTCTGCCCTATCCCCATCTGCATCCATGGCCTTTTTGAACCCTGCAGTAAAAAACTGCACACCACAGCGGCTTCTTCATATAATGGACCCACAGAGAAATCATGTCTTAAAATAATAGTAGTGATAACTTCCTGGTAAATGCAAGTTCCCCACCTCCACTCTGCCCTCAATCTATCTTTCAGGCCCTAATGTGAATTACTTTGGTCACATCAAATCGAGCACTGCAGACTACCCCAAAGAGGGTCTGTTGTTGACTTGGAGGACAGGACCACTTTGGAGCAAACACTAGTGTGAGCATTGTTGGAGGTGCCAACCCTGAGCAGAAAGAACAATTTTAGACAATCTATGGATATTATGGGAGCACTCAGGACCTGGTGAACAGCAAGCAAAACGGGATTCCACAGAGCAAGGTGGCCTGGAAAGAACCTTTTGCTTCCTTTCCCATGGGAGCAACTGGCGTGTCCTATGAAGATTTTGCAGGGCTCCCTTGTATAAACTTGGAAAGCTGCGTATCTCAGGCTATCCAATCTCCCCATCCATTGCAGGTTTCACCTCCTTAGCCAGTTCCCACCTTAAGAGGAAAGAATGAGTGGCCTGTGGGAGGAGCACGGGTGACAACTGTCAGCCTGTCACAGGAGGGAAAGGAGGTCAGACACTGCACTCCTGCCTAAGGCTTCCTCTTCCCTTCAATGCCTTCAGTTTGGTTCTCATGGCTTTTCCTGGAGAAAACTTCTATTCCTTGCAAATTTGAGTGTCTACTATAAAATAAAGCTATTTAGAGAATTAATACACTTAAGAAATCAATGTTTTTCTTTCCTCACAAAGAAAGGAAAATACTGACATCACCTGAAGGAACTTCTAGAAGCTAAGATAAAATCATGTCCAGACATGCAGATTCCATTCAAGGAATGGTCTCTTGGAAGAAGTCTGTCGGAATATCTATCAGTAGA
>VMDR010007673.1:35000-39518 GCA_007922815.1 Macrotus californicus
TGAAGAACTTGGCTGAGATGATACCAGGCAAGTATCACAGAAATGACTGGACTTACTTTTGACCTTACGCTGTTTGGATCCTGCTGTGCTGTTCAGCATCTGGGCTATCAGAATGAATGGGCTAATCAAATACAATTCTCAGGACCATAAGCATTGTTCCAAAGTATTCATTATGAAATGATATGCTGTGAGAACAATAGACAGTTTATTTTATTAGACCACGGCCTGGAGAAAGGGGGTCAGGGGGATCCTCAAGACAGCCCACATGTGTCACTAATTCTGAAAGATTTTCCTTCTAGTAATGAATTCCCTCAGTGGGACTCGGGGCAGGGGCAGGGGCAGGGGCTGGGGGGCGGGGAGGCGGGGGGGGGGGAGGAGCAAAATAAAAATAAAACCAGTCTCTACTCACCCTCTGTGCCTCAGGGGAAACTAAATCAAATATATATTTGAGGTACCATCCCTTAAAAAAATCCCATCAGCATCTAATGGGCTTAATTCATCCACAGGAACGTTAATTTCTTAAAACCCTCTATTTCCCTTCTGCTCTGGTTCTCAGTTTAAAAGGGCAGGTAAAATGAAAACTTAACAAGATTTATCCTTTTGTTCCTTAAAAAGTGAACTTTGATTTTAATCTGTAAGTCCAAATACATTTAATAATAGCAACTGTCTGTTTAATCTTCTGGAAATAGTAAAAAGAAAATTCCAGCACACAGCCATCCATTTGAAGTGGTGAGTCACAGGTAAATCACATACTATTGTTAATGCAATGAAGAAATGGGGAGACGTGGTGGGGAAAGAATGTGGGAGCAATCCCTCCAGCTGGGATGCTGTGTTTTGTAGGAGAAAGTATACTCATGTATCAAACCCCCAAAGTGTGAAACATCTGCTATGCGGATATTTCAACAAATATCTTTAGCCAAATATGAGGAAGGCTCACTCTCCACTGTGGATCTGAAACTCTCAAGAAAATTTACCACCACCAAAAAAGAAAAAAAAAAAAAAAGATAAGACAGTTTGTTTTAAGCCAAGTCTGCCTCCAGGAGAATTTGTTGTGTTCACTTGCTCTTACTATTTCTATTGTCATGAAAACCAGAAATGAGTTCAGCTTGCACCCCAGGTGGGAAGTTAGAGAGGGGGAACCTGTGTAAGTTGAAGTTCGTCACAGTAGGCAGAACAGTCGCTTTGCAGCTCAGGGTGCACTGCTTCACAGCTACACTGTAAAGTGTTAAAGCCCTCCCCCCCGCCCTAGAATATATATATATGTATATTAAAAAAAATCCCCTGTCCATCTCTCAGTACACAAAAGGACCTCATCACACTGCAAAAATAGCAGTACCCACTTTGGTCAATTAAAACAAACAAACAAACAAACAAACAAAAAAGCATACATTATTTTTTTTTAAATCTGTGTACTTACCTATAATAACCAATACAGCTAAAAGCACTACCTACATAGGCAAAACGTGGTATTGCATAATTCGTATAAATTTGAAACCCCTCCCCCCAAATATTAATTGGAAGATGAAAAACATGAAAGGTTAATAGAAAAAACACCAAAATACTGAAAATATTGCTGGTCGATTACAATTTTTAAGCGGCAACTATACACAGCCATGATATGCTTTATAAATGTGAGATAAAGGTATAACTGTCTAAAAAATCCATGATGTAACACATTTTTCTTCGTCTGGAGTACAAAATATTTTGTCATAAAAATGGTAAAGATTTAAAATGATAATAAATGCAGCAAAACAAGTGTACTGATGTCACTTTTTTGTTTTTTTGTGGTTTTTTTCTTTCTGTTTTTTAGATTTCAAGGCAAGGCACGTAATGTGGACATTATATCTTCGTGCAAATTAGGATTACTGGAAAGAGTATTTTTAGTTAAAATTTTAAGAGACATAGAGGCGAAATGTGTCTGCCCATGCACACTGCAGATCTGTCAATACAAGAGATTTGCTGGACAAGGCTAACGTCTGAGAGCACCATGCAAGTTTTCAGCACCCCGATTACGTCTGTCTTCTCAAGAGTGCGCTTTTATACCCTACACCCTGGCGTTCCCCAATTGTAAACTGTGAGCTTTACCCTCATATCACGGATTTGCCTGCCTCTGTCTCTGTAATGCAGATTTGACAGAACCTTTTGCACACCCTATGGGTTTTTGATGCAACCAGTAATTTTAAATAAATAAATTCGGCCTCCAAGGAGGCTGCAGCTAAACCAACGTAAGTGCTGTGTTTCCATTAATTTTTTCCTCAAGCATATGATTTGTCTTAATTGAATGCTTGTTTCATGCCCTCAAAAACTGAGGGGAAAATAAATTCATTCAAAATTATTTTAAATCCTTTTTTAATCCCCTCAATTTAGAGTCCAAGGGCTGAAGGACTTATAATCATGATTCCCCTTTAGATATAAATTTATAAATTGCACTTGCCTCTGTTAAATTTTTTTGTGGGGAAAATATTATATTAATTTTTACTGTTGCATGCAGAGATAACACTTCACCTACATAGAGGCATTTCTTCCATAGAGCCTTTGTGTTCAAACTGTTTTTTTTTTCTTTTTTCTTTTTTTTCTTTTTTTTCTTTTTTTTCTTTTTTTATTTTTTAAGATTTCAAACTGGGTTAAACACTGGAAAAGGCTGGGTTAAGGGCCAAATTTAATAAATCTGTACTGATAACTAAAGGCTACAGAGATTTTATATATATTTTTTAACTTTTAGAAATCAGAGTGCTTATAAAATGGCTGGCTCATGGCTCTGTCACCCAGCACCTCTGACGCCGCCTCCTAGCCTTCGTTGGTGAAATAACCAGGAAGAGTGATTCCATGCGTAAACAACGAGAATACTAAACCAAGAAAACTAGCTTATCATGCAAATATTAAGGCATCTAGAAAGTCAGTTAAAATATATTGTCATAGAGACAGAACATCTATTTCCCAGCGGACTTCATGTAACAAAGGCTACGTTTGCAGGGCTGCGATCTACCATCAGTGAAATATCATCGACCCTTTTTATGTCATTACAGTTTCAACCTTAAGGGAATTAGTGATTGTGAGTGCTGCAATTGCTGGTCTATCATCTTCTTTCTTCAGTTTCTTTCCTTTCTCCCTTTTTGTTTGTTTTGTTTTGTCCAGTCCTCCTCTTTCCATTTTTGAAAAATTTCTTAAAATATTGTTGTATCTCATTTTCCCTCAGTTGCTCGTTTCTGCTTGAAGGAAAGGTTCTCCAATTATGTTCAAACCGTAATTTTGGACATTTGCCGGTAGGATGGGTGTCCTGTTTGATACTTGGAACGGAACCAAGCTAGCCCAGGTACCAGGACTGTTGACAGGAGACGAGAAGGAGGGAGGGAAGAGAAAAAGAAAAAAATACAATGTTAAAACCTACAACAATATTAGAAATATAAATTCCACAGGCATCAAATTACTATTATAACTTTTTTAAATTACAGTTTAATATGAAATAAATGTGCTAAATTACAAATTTTATACATATATACCACATGATCCACTTTTTCAAGGAAGTTATGACTAATTGTGAAGCAGAAAATCCTCAAGTCAGGTTCAGCCATAACTGTTGAACTCTGATTGAGGATATTCTTCCTAAAATACCCCATCTACTTTGATGTAAATACAATATGATTTTCTTATCAAGAAAGAGAAGGCAGCAAGTCTACAATGGTAGCAATATAGTTTGCCAGTTATATTCTGATCTCGTTTTTCTTTTATCTCAGAAGCAATTCAGTGATAAGATGGTTTTTAATTTTTACCTGATTATTGGTCAAATACAATTTGAAGCTGTAATGAAAGTTATTTCTTTTCTCTTACAATAAGAAAAAAATATTTTTCAGGAAGGCCAGTGCACAACACGTGATTTGACACGCCGGCACTGGAAGCCCGGGCACTCCCTGTCCCTCCCCACCAGTAATGTTACCACCTGGGAGCTGCTCTGAGTTTGGGGAGCTGGGAAGGGTGAGTGGGAAGAATGCTGGAGGGTATAAGCAGAAGACATTCTAGACTCTCTTCAACCAACTTGAATTTCACTTATGTTGGATTTGAGGCTGTTTAAGAAAAAAGTTTGAAAAACAGTTTTCTAATTGCTATTGGCCTAATTTCTAATTAAACAATTATCACACGGAGGAGGAAAATAACACCAGATCTACATATCACAAAACAACCCCACACCATACATTTTGGAAGATTCCTAATCAGAGGTATTGTTTGTTTCGACACTCAACTCAGAACAGCGTCAGCTAAGTAACAACTGCACAAACAATCGTGAACCAAGAAAACATCAAACAGACAATTCTATACCCAGTTGGGTCATGGTCTCACATGGAGACATGACTTCAGTGTCTCAAATTTCCTTTAGTACCCACTTCTTTACTTTTGCAATCACAAGGTGAGACAAGCACTATCAATGTAGCTATTAACCTAGACACCCTCATTCACACACATTTGAATTCCAAAGGTACAAAAACCTTTATGGAAGATTAACTTCAAGGAACAATTTTTTTT
>VMDR010007674.1:0-39513 GCA_007922815.1 Macrotus californicus
AAAATGTCTCTATCTTTTGTCCGCTTTTCTATTTAATTGCTTGTAGTTTTCTTATTAGTTTACAGGGATACTTTATATACTTTTAATACTGATCCATTATTAATTGTAATACCTCCTAGTTTGTAATTTGTCTTTTCTGTTTTTTAAGGTATCTTTTCACTAACAAGTTTCTTCATCTTAACAGACCAAAAACTAACAATCTTTTCTTTTATAGTCAACACTTTTTATATCTTTTATTATTTTTTGTATTTTTTCCATTTACTATTTAGTCCCCTTATACCCTCCCTCCCTCCCCACAATCACCACACTGCCATCCTTGTCCATGAGTCCTTTTTCCCCTTTTGCTCAATCCCTCCACCAGGGATTTATTCCTCGTCCCCCTTAACTGTCATCCTGCCATCTATGAGTCTGCCTCTATTTTGCTTGTTAGTTCAGTTTGTTCATCAGATTCCACATATGAGTGAAATCATATGGTATTCGTCTTTCTCTGACTGGCTTATTTCACTTAGCATAATGTTCTCCATGTCCATCCATATTATTACAAAGGGTAAAACTTTTTTACAGCTAAGTAGTATTCCATTGTATAAATGTCTCATAGTTGTTTTATCTACTCATCTACTGATAGATACTTGGGCTGCTTCCATATCTTTGCATTGTAAATAATGCTGCAATGAACATAGGGGTGCTTATGTTCTTTCAAATGAGTATTTTGGGTTCCTTTGTATATATTTCTAGAAGCGGGATCACTGAGCCAAAAGGCAGATCCAATTTTTAAAAAGAAATTTATTGTTGTTTTGAGCTCATGTAATTTTTTAATTGTTGTTCAATTACAGTTGTCCCAATTTTTCCTCCACTGCTCTCTCCTGCCCTGCACCTCTCCCCTGCTCCCTCGGTCAATCCCTACCCTATTGTTCATTATCATCGGTCCTTTATACATGTTCCTTGACTAGACGTTTCCCCTTCTCTCCCCCATTATCCCCTCCCCCTAGTCATTGTCAGTTTGTTCCTTATTTCCATATCTCTGGTTCTCTTTTTCACATTTGTTTGTTTGAGCTCATGCCATTTTAATTTATGTCGGTCACACTGTTATATACTTGCCTGCTTTCTTTCCTTCCTCCGTCCGTCCCTCCCTCCCTTCCTTCCTTCCTTCCTTCCCTCACTCAAGTAAGATTTACTGTGTTGTGATACGTACATCTACTCTGCTGCTTCTAGGATACGCCTGCATATTTTATCAAGCTATTCTCACTTATGCCCATTTTGTAAATAAGTCTATTTATAATGTGATCTATTTATAACACTTTCCTCCCAATTTCTCTTTTCTCAAGAACAAAGTAGTTAAGTAGAATTGGGATGTAGATTACTTCTGAGGTAGAAGAGAAATAATTACCATTGTGTACTTTTATAAAGTCCTTTTATGCACTTGAAAAGGCATTGAATTACCTAAAAATGTAACCGATGCACACATTTTTTAAAGAATCTACTACATCTTGACAAATGGATTTAGTCCACATCTTGACAAATACATTTCATCTTCTGTGCCAACACCTATCATTTGATAATGGCCATTGAGAGAGTTCTGTTGAAAGGACTCAGTGAGAAAGTGCTGGTGCTTTCTAACTGAATAATTAGCCATCACTATTGGGGGCTTGGGAATGGCAGCAGGAATGCCTTGCATTTACCATGTCAGGTAGAGTACCCCTTCCCTCCCTCAACACAAACCTTGAGACTTCCTAGGGGCAGAAGAAGAGCCAAGCCCACACATGTTCATCCCACTGCCTAAAACGAAGGCATCTGCCTCTGTACACTCTGTCCGCTGCTCAAGCAAGGGTGTAAAATAGCAGACTGATGAGAGAAACAGCTCAGGCCCATGTCTTTGACCACTGGCTAGTGTGCCCCAACTATCTACACATTCTCACCCAAATGCTTCTAATTGGCCGTTTTAACTGGCTGTGAGATGATATTTTAGAACCAGGTTTCTGAGGAAGAAGAACAGGCAGGTTGTTAGAACAGCTGCAAAGAAACTAATTTCCTAAGCTCTGGCCCCATTAGTTATGCAGCAGGTGGTTCCGTTTAATCCAGGTGGAATTTACTGAGAGCGCTTGTGTTCCCAGCACCGCATCTGATGCCAATAACAGATCATCAAAGCTACAAAATCACCAAGTACAGCCCCTGACACATTGTGAGTGCCCAAGCAAACGTTACCTTCCTTTACTTTCTCTTTTTCTTGCTTTCTGCCAAAAGATTTCAGTTCAAATGGAGAAATGAAGCTTGCCCCATGCCACAACCACTACTCAACAATTCTTCAAAAATGTAGGTGTTACTCACCAGATGAAACAAAAAGTGAGCTATTGGAAATGATATTCCAAGTGGACAGCAATTGTCCTTAGCTAGTATAAGTCATATGGAGTAAACAGCTTGCATGAAGCAGGCGTTCCATAAATATTTATTTACTTCTACCTTACAGTAACAGCATGAAATGTTCAAGTTAGAAAGGTTAAGGGAGATTATTTAAACCAACTCCTTCATTGTACAGATGAGGAAATAGCGTTTTTTCAAAATGTTATGTGACTTCTGGGACTGAACTCCATATTCCTAACCTCTAATACAGTAGCCTTTGTGCAATATTTTGCTGTATTTTATGGCCAAACTAAAAATCTTCGGGGAATTATGCCTGGAAGCATTTAGGTGATATTCAACCGGAGATATATCTGCCTCTCTCACCTCCACGGGCCCATGATGTAACATGTAACCCAGGCAGCTGGAATCCAGGCCCTGATTCAAGTAATTGTATAGGGCTCCTAACTTTGCATGACCTCTAAGATAATCCCCCTAGCTATGGTTTTAATTTTTTAAAATTACTCCGCTTAGAGTATCTCTAAATTTTAAAAGCATGACCATTAACAGGTTACTTCAAATTGTCCCTGTCAGTTGGAGCTGGGGGAAGCTCTGGTGATGTTTCCCCAGTGAATAATAATTTGTTTCAAATTTTAAAGGACAAAACATATTCTTGGCAACCTCCTGTAGGGAGAAGAACTATTTCCAAAGCTCTTTAATACATCTTGAAATAATTTATGAAACTTACGAATATATTATTTCAGGAATGTGCATTTGCAGTCAAACAAAGAATAATTATTCACTGTTAGAGGATCCTTTGATGGGACATTATCTTTTCTTTCACAGGTGACTGCCAAAAGAAACAATGTTTCAAAGCCACTTTCAGGTTAAAAACCTCTGCTTAGGGAATGAAAGCTAATTTGATTAGAAGAGATGTTTAATTAACCACTGCATCTATAACTTTGCCATTGAAGGGAAGTCCTGGTGTTGTGTGTTTGAGTTTGAGGAGATAACAACTGAGATAATTACTTATCTTCTCAAGTGATACATGGCTTGATTTTATTAAACGGATACAACCAAGACGTTGAAAGAAATCATCAAGTCGGTTGTCTTCCATTCATAACTCAGGGTACACCCATTGATCTCCTATTACAGTCTGGATTACAGAGAGAAGGGTACACCTTTGGTGATGGATGGTGCTAGAGATGCCAATGAAAAATAGGTCTTGAAATTGGCCAATGACATCCGTGCACCAGTTTTGTTTTTCAAAGATGTAGCCGTAATTAAAGACATTAAAGGAATGGGAAATTCTTGAATATTGCTGTAGATCACAAAGGCTAAGTTTAGGGTACATTTTTGGGGTGTGACACAGTACAGCATGACTCAGAAAATGATGGTTCAGTTTGATACATTCATGGAAGTATGTAAGAGCTCACAAAACTAGGGGGGAAAGGAAGTCAGGCGGCTGGTCCTAGAATAGTCAGCAATGGTACACTGCAGGGATTAAATTTATGGACATTGCTGGGACCTCCTCCCTCCCCCATTTCCTGACCAAGTCCTCATTATTGCAAAGTCTGTGTTACTTCCATCTATGCTGACCTTGGTCTTTTAGTATTTCAACTACTTCTACCATGGTCACAAGCACACGCCTTAGTTCAGTATTGCCAATTTGGGTTGCAGATCCCTAGTAGTCCCCCAAATATGGTAAACAGGGTTTCTCAAAGTGAATTTCAGTCTCCAGAAATGTCCAACAAAACATATGTTCACTTGCAATAAGATACAAAGGCTACTGAAAACATGAAGTGTCTTTGCTTCTTGGCTGAAATTACCATTAATTTAGTGTGGACCATATAGTTATCTTTTCTTTGTTTGCCAGGAGGATTAATTGGCAATGCTCATATTTTGAGCGGGCTTGGGATGAAGTATTTCTTAGTCAATGTACTTTGGCCGACACTTCACCCCCAAAACATGGAAGCCCATGAATAGGAAATATTATAAAAAGAATCTCTGTGTATGAAGAAATTGGACACAACAGCTTGCGTGTGTTACATGCTATTGAGTTGGCTCCAACTCCTGGCAACCCTGTGAGCGAGTGATGTCTGCCATGTCCTGTCCTCAACAGCCCTGCTCAGCTCCTGTAGACTCATGCCTATGGTTCTTTTAGGGAGTCAATCCATCTTACACTTGAGCTTTCTTGTTTCCTGCTGCTTCTTTTTTTTTCCCCCAGCAGTAATGTCTTTTCCAAAGCACTTTGCCTTCTCATAATGTACCCAAAGTGGGACAGCTTCCATTTTGTCACTTGGGGCTCCAGCGATGTTTCAGTTTTAATTTGCTCCAGGACCCACTTGTTTACATTTCTGGTGGCCCAGGGTATCCATGTAGCTCTCATCCAAAAGCCTAACCCTTTCTAAATTTTCCATAGTGATCTTTCCCTTCTCTGAATTCCTATCATACTTGGAAACCAGTTGTTACTTGGTCATTTTTACATTATTTCACAGTATTTTGTGTTTATAAGTTTATAAGTTAAACAGAGAAATCTGCAGGGCAGAAATTATGCCCTATGTTACTTTTGTATTCTCCACTCTAAAAAACACAAATATAGGTTGAAATTATCAGCCCATATTTGTCAATTAATGGATTTGGACTATATTTCCTTTTGATACTCTCTGAGGTCCTGTGATATCAGGAACTTTTTGCTTTTCTGTTTCTGGACAAAGAAGCTTCTGAGGTGGTGCCTTTTTAACATCAGCTCCCATGCTCAGAACTTGTGGGATTCATGATTAAAAAATGACAAGATAACAACTTGGGTTGGCCACCAAGACCGTGATGAAGAGGCCCAATGCCAATTCTGTGCTCCATGAAGAATTACACTGATGATCTCAGAATATGAGGATAATTTGTATGGCTCTGAAGGTCTTCAGCTTAGCTAAGGCTACCTGGCAAAAGGACTAGTCACAGAGGCAGGTGTCATCAAGAACAAACTCAAGAAACTCTCTGAAGTCAGCCGTGCATTTCTACTTCATACAATTAGATCTCCAAGGTTTTCTCTAGCAATGGTAAAAAGAAACTCCTAACAACTGATGATTTTGTACACATCAGCCTACCGAAGCCTAAAAACATATCTTGTACAAGTCAAATGACATTTTTGTTTCAGCTCAGTAAACTATGAAGTCAAAAACCTAGAGCACGGTTATTAACTATTTTAGTTTGGACAACTGAATTCTCTCTTGCTAGATTATCACCTGATTTTATGTGGTTAACCCCCATTTCCAATACTTTTCAGATGTATAAGGTAAGTAGGATTTATTGAGTAGTCAACTGTGTGTCCAGTGTGAGGCAAAGGCAGAGAAAAACCACAAAAGACAACTGAATGGCTCCTATCTGGAGAAACTGATAATCTAGTTAGGAATTTAAGACTCACACACAAGGGAAAAAAAAGGTGTGTGGGGGGAAGGTAGATCAGACTCTGAGAGCCATAGGAATTCAGAAAGAGGGGAAAGCACCATTGACTAGTGCTATTTAAGACTTCCCAGACCCAGGCTTAGTGACCTATCATGCTGTTAGGTTCAAAGAGGGAGGAAGGACCTCTGGGCAGGTGATACAAGATAAGCAAAAACATGGGAGACAAGACATAAAATCACATGAGGGCTAGAAAAGCCGATAAGCCAGGAGGACCACATTCCCAGGAAGAAGGCAGAACTGGAGGAGAGTTGGATCATGGTGGAAGACCCCCAACACAAGTGGAGCACAGGAGACTTCTCTGTGAGTGGGTGGGCCAGAGCTTAAAAAGGACACCACATCTGGAAGTTTTCAACCCACTTTTTATCAACTTTTACAAAGAAAATCTTAGATAGCCAATATATAATAAATAAAAGCAGAGTATTTCCTTCAATATGCACCTACCTTCCCTCACACATACATAATGCAGTTCCTGACATACCTTTATGGATTCCAAGAGAACACAATTTGAAAATAATTAAAGTCCAATCTCCTCTTCATTCATCAGAGGCAGAGGGGAAAAAGTGATCCCAGAGAACTGAAATAACTTCAAAGAAGCAATGGTGAGCCTCTGTATGCCTGATCATTTTCTGTTCTTATCTCTCTCCTCAGCCAACCCCACCCCTACCACCCCCTCACCCTCCCCCTGACACCACCTCCCTCCATCCACAAACAACTGTCAATGATAATTTTGGTCCCTGCTCCCTTCAAGACATTTCACAAATACCTATTTTCTTCCTTCAATCTCTATGGATACAATATCACCACTGTTGATTCCAGATTACTTCACAGATGTTTACTGAGCACTTACTATACACACTGCCCTCAGAGAGTGAGTCGGACTTGGGCCCCCCCTCCAGGAACACTGCCAATCATTGTGGAGTAAAGGAATGTGAACAGGGTGGGCAAACTGCTGAATTATGTATTTGTGTTTCTGTGCTGCTTTGCATTCCATTCATACTTTTAATTCAAATGTACTCATTACTTAGCTGCATTGCTTGGAGGACTGCCTTTTCCCTCACCTCCACCCCCTGCTTGTTGTAGCAGAGCTTGAAACCATGGTATAATTAACATAATTAAAGTATTAATAAAGATTGAAGGGGTTGGACACTGTGTGAAATGCTTAATTTTGTGTATCTTTAACTGATTGAATGTTTAGGTTTGCATTTCAGCTGTCACCCAAATTATGTGTAATTAAGCCAAAGCTCGGATCTGCCTGTCTCGTACCCAGTGCGGATGGCAGACAGATTTGATTCTGGGGAGAAGGTGGTAAATCTGCCCACTCATTTGTAGCTGTGTGCTTACACGCGTTTTTTATGCCTCTCTTGCCTTTTCCCAGTGCATTCATCGATCAAATTATCCCATTAGCATGGAATGAAGAATAGATAGCTACAGTGGGAAAAAAATCAAATGCTTTCAATATATTCCCTGGCTACTATCCCTCACCCCAACACTCCGCCATTTCTCCCTGGGTGGTGTCCTCTTGTGCTGCTGTGGTGCTGCAGGTCCCCTCTCACTCACAGGGGACCCAAGTCAATGCTCATAAAGTGTTGTAGATGACATCTCAGTATTGGAAGCAGCCACAAACCTAAGGGCTATGTTCTGTGTGCGGGGAGACACATGCCTTTGGAACACGAGCGGGGTACCAAGATCATTTAAAGAGGCTACTTACAAGACACTGAAGAAGATACCAAATCATTGTCATGACATTGAAAGAGTCATTGTTCAGAGGCACGGGCCCCAGATGTGAACCAGCACCCACAGAAAAGCTCTGTGGGTGTTCATGGAGATCACGTGGCTCTCTCAGGTAAAATCCAATCATTCAAGGAAGCTTATGATCATGTAGATTGTGCTCATTCTTGTGCTGGACACAAAGAGGAAATAGAACACCTCAGTGTGCATGTGCGTGCTCCCTGCTGCTAAAAGGTGTGCCATCAATTTGGAGAGAAAAGAAAACAGAGAGAAGAGCCAGCACTACCAGACAGGGCAGAAGCTGAATGGGCAACACAGTAGTCAGTCAGTCCTCTGGAGGCTGCAGTGGTGAGGGAAGGAAGTTTGCAGAAGGAAATGACGTGCCTCAAAAGATCACAAGTGCCTGGACTTCTACAGGCAGTTGCGAAGCCAAGGACACGGCTAGGGCAGAGGGTGTCTCTGGAAGTTAAGTTTTGAAAGGTATGCTGAGGCCGCACCAATGTACAGGGCTGAAAATGACAGGCTGGAAAGTGTGTACTGAAGAAGGTCTCAGAAAAAATAGGAATGGTGATCCCGATACAGGCAAATGGGGGTGGAGTTGACAGTTCCTATGTTCATGTTTCAGTGTTGCTGTAACAAATGACGCCAGGTTGAGTGGCTTAACACAACACACACCTGTTATCTCATCCTTCTGTAAATTAAAAGTTCAGCAGGCTCAGCTGGATCCCCTGCTTCTACTCTCCCAAGGCCAAAAACGAGGTGTTGGCTGGGCTGGGTTCACTTGTGGAGGCTCTGGTGGGGAATCTGTTCCCAGGCCCTTTCAGGCTGTGGGTAGAACCAAGTTCCCATGGCTCTGGGAGAGAGGCCTTGTTTCCTTGATGGCTGCCCTTGCACTAGGGTGCCACTTCGTTTTTGGTTTGTTTTTTTTTTACCTGAAATATTTATGAAATGTCATCCATAATATCCAGTTGGGTTTCTTTAAAATGGAATGGTGTTTAAAAGATCCTCAAAGAAGCAGACTGAGCACAGGCTTCTTTAGAATTTTTTAGCTTTCTTGCCGTCATATCATTTGTCTGTCCTTTTTTTTCCCTCCTAAGTAACATTTCCTTTATGAACTCTTTCCAAAGCATTTAGGTTGGTGCTCATAAAAGCAGCAGCTCCTTTTGTCTTGTACCCACAGTTCACTGATTTATATAATATTTAACTACTTTCTGTTTATAATACTATACCAGAAAAACCAGCACCAACAAGTTGGGAGGAATCACAACTGTATCTTGGTGAGAGTGGAGGAAGCGTGGACAGTGGTTAGGGTATCTTACAGAGGGAATGGAGAAGGTGAGACAAGGGAGGAAGCTCATTGGTTGGGTGGTAAAGAGAGCTTCTGCTAAACATTAAATACCCGGTGAGGGAGTAACACATCCTTGGCACTGTTTTTTTTAAATGACCACCCCATCCCCATACCAAAAATAAAATATATAAATCAATCAAATTGTGAAATCAGTCTCAATTAATAGGACAAAGTTAAAGGCAACATGGTAGCCCCATCCCCTTTGCATGGCTTCAAAGATGTAAGATCCCTGAACTGGCTGAGTCTGGTGGCAGGGGCCCTTAATCTTAGCAACAAAGTACCCTAAAGGCTGGTCTGAGCTTGAGAAAGTTAAAATCGACCAGATAGAGGAATCTACTGTGGATACTTGTAATTATTCTCTGCTCTCTGGTAAAATGTATCTAAAACAGGGCACCATTCAGAGCAAGTGTTTTGATCAATTATGTACACTGGTAGGTTAGCACCTTCATGGGTTTCTCCGGCTGATTCATTGCCCCTGTTGTGGTACAGAGCAGCATTTCAAAGTACCAATTAGTGAGCCAGACAGGCTCAAGTTTGAATCCCAGCTCTGTCTCACCACCTACCTTGCTATGAGCAAATTATTTCACCACTGTGAGTGGTAGTCTTCTCCATGTAAACTGGAAATAATAGCACCTATGTTTACAGAGCTCTGGCGGGGACTAAGTATGAGCACTTTATGTGAAGCATTTGATGGTAGTTGGCCCTTTAAGGAGATAAGTAGCTTCTGATTTAGGAGGGGTGGAAATTGGTGACATGGGATGTTGTCCAAGCCTTAGTGCAGAAACGTTATGAGAATCTAGAGCAATCAGCAGCATCATAAAGGTGCCAGGAATGAGAGGAGAAAGCAGGCACTGGGAGACCCTAGGATGGTCTTGGCCCGCTTGATGATATTACTCAGTCCTGACCCAGTCTGCAACTCAGGAGCCTCATGGATCTAGACATTTGTTACAAAAACAGCCCAAGCAGCTGCCTGAAGAACAAGAAATTCCCAGAATACCCCAAGAAGGCATTCCCAGGCAAATCACCGGCAGTTTCACTCAGTCATGCAATAAATATGGACTAAATGCCTGCTTTGTGTCAGGAGCCAGGAATACAGAAGAAATAAGGAGCTTAAATCCTCAGGAGTTCATGGTCAAGAATGGGAAATGGACATCTCTACTGTCCTAGTCCATTGTAGTTTAACGGGGGGATAAATGCACAGAAGACAGGGTCTTTGACCACACCTGGGGAAAGCATAGAATGTGTCCCAGAAAAGATGACAGGTGAGCAAGGATGTGAGGGGTGGCAAGAGTTCACTGAGCAAGGAAAGAGGGCAAAAGCATTCCAGGCAGTGGGAAGAGCACAAGCCAATGCACAGAGCCCTAAAAAGGAACTTGTTCAGGGGAGAGTAAAAAAGTAAGGGTCGCTGAAATGGTTGACATCTGGTAGGTGAGGCAGAAGGGGTAGGCCGGGGTGTCCCACTTTGGGATTCAATTCCTGGAGGTTAAAGTCACTTTCTCCTAGGCTACCCTCAACAGATTCAAGTAACAAATCCAGACATGTGTCTCTCAATCAGCTAAAATATTGGGAGAACATGTGCCTTGCATCATCCCAATGGATTTTTTTATCCAGGACAGTGCTTGTCAGATTCTATGTGCATATGAGATACCAGGAAGTCTCATTATACTGTGAATTCTGATTCAATAGGTCCGGGATGGGGGCCAGTAGGTCTAGAATGGGGAAGCCTGAGATTCCATATTTGTAACAAACTCCCCGGTGACACCAATGCTGCCAGTCTGTGGACCCCATTGAAAGTTTTGCTACTGGATATCCTGTCATGAATTTCCACCAAGAATTGCGTTGTGATGATGAGGACTAGCAACTCCATCCTTACGTAATCTACCTACTGGAATCGTTGATGTAAAGAACCTGCATTAAGCCTCCTGTATTTACAGCTTCTCCTCCCAGCCCAAAGCAACTTAGGGGAACACAACACCATATTCTCTAACCTTCTCAGGGGCATTGTGACTTGGACACGTCTTCAGTCTTTCCCACCCTTTATCAACTTGGAATGTGAATAAAGCTTCTGATCCAGATTTCCCAATTTCCTGTAGCTGAGCCACAAGGTAAGCGCCTGAATATTTTTACTGAGCAACTCTTTGGATTTCCGGTTTCAGACAGAAAAACATGATTCTCTTTCATTTTAAGCCACTGAAGTCTGGGAAACTTTATTTGACATTACTGAACTTGGAATTAAATAAAATGTCTATGGTGGATGATAGGATTTGTTTAAAGAATTGAGTGTACACCAAAACCTCTGGTATATCTGAAGAGAGACAAGAGAGGCACCCCCTCTGGTCTGCCTTCTCACCCCAAGATTTACATGAAATATATTCATAGAGATTCAACAACATTTTTCTTCAAACACAAGCAAATGTTCATTTTGAAAATCACAGAGGTACAAGAAGTGAGCCAGCTATGCTATGTGGACTCAGGAAGCAAGTAACAGAGGAAGAAGAAAGGCCCTTGGAGTTTAGGAGAAAGAAAGGCAAAGAAAATGTGCCTGGGGGAAGAAGAGAGGGAAAGGAAGGGCATGCTACAGAGAGAGAGACAACTTCTTTCCTAAGCCCCAATGGAGGGACATCACAGCTTTCCAAAGAAAGTTCCTCAGTAGAAGCTGGTGTTCCTCCTCTCTTGTGTTAGGTGCTAAGGTCAGTTGGCAGTCAGAAGGTGATGAGGTTATGGGCCTCTTTCCCTTTTTTTAAGCCCTCTGGAAATACTTCTTATTATGGAACCCTCATTTGTCAATACATTACCTTCATGGCATCTGAAGCATGTTAGACTCTGCCAGTAAACTGCCAGAAGATAGGAACTTACCAATTTTCCTGGATGCCCTATTACGTTCATCACTCTTCTAGCCAGAGTGCTCAACAAGATCACTGTGGGTTGGCCAAAAAGTCCGTTATGTTTTTTCCATAAAATAAAAGACATATTTTTCATTTGCACCAATAACTTTGTTGATTTGGATATTTTGAGTATGTCAGCTATCTCCCGCTATTGGCTTCTAGTGGGTAGAGGCCAGGAGTGCTGCTAAACATCTTCCAATGCACAAGTCAGCCCTACGGCAAAGAATGATTAGGCCAAAATGTCACTAGCACCAAGAAACTTTGCAAGACACTTGTGACACATTCGATCAGTTACAGCATCTTCTCCATACACTGCACAAATCTTTTTTTGTGTGTTTCGTGTTTTTACCTTTCTTTAAATAATAAAGCATAATATGCCAAAAATATTGCATATATTCTTCCATCTTCAATATTAAAATGGCTGCAGAAAAAAATCACAAATTGTGATGATAAGTTTTTTAAAACATGCACGTTGGTATGATGGCTGTCCAGATACAATCTAACAAAATTGTTTTGAATGAAATTAAAGACAACTAAGCACTACTAGAGCCATTGTACAGAAAAAAACATAACACACTTTTTGGCCAATCCAATATTATATTGAATCCCCTTGGAGGATAGCAGGTTTTGTTTTTTCCCCATGACCAATTACATCTTAGAAATGGACGTAGGCTGGAACAATAGAGAAAACAGGAGAGTGTTGGATAGATGGGTGGACAGGTACATGGCTAGAATGGGCACAAGGATAGATCTCTACCAGAGCCTGGATTTGTTTTGTTTTATTTTACAAAGAGTCTCCTGCCATAAATCCAGTATTTCATACTGCCTTCTCTGAATCACCTATTCCCAAACCAAAAAGTAATAATTGTCTCTCTTTCAAAATTACAGACTTTTCTGACAGACATGAAAACTTTGGGACCATCTGCTCCATTCTTCTATTTTGTAAGTGAAGAGACTGAGGCCAGAGGAGAAGGGATGTGTTGAAGTTAATAAGCTCACAAAGGCAGAGCTGGTGAGATTCTACCAAGTTAGTTAGGACCCCAAGCCAACAAGTCACTTCCCAGTGTCTGACTGTTTCCACAAAAGTATTATTCATGCTCTCTGGCATTAGAAAGAATTTTCATTCATTTATGACCAAGAGCCCAGCACAGGACTGAATTTTTAGAAAAGTACACTTTTGAATACCACTTACCAAAGAGTAGTTCTTTCTCAACGACAGGAAAATAGAGAGATGTGTTTCCAATTAGTCAGGGAAAGAACTCAGCCACAAAAGCCTTGCCATTTAGTGTTGCTAAGCTGGTGATTTTTCCCAAAAGCAGGGAACTGGTATAACTGTCATCATTCTTTCTGTTATTTGCATCCAAAGAAATCACATGTGTCTCAGCAACGTGAAATATTCTCTTTCATCTGCTTGGGAATAATCATCGAGTGTCCGCTCCTTCCTCCAGATTGCACATCATTAAGTTCCCCTTCCATGAGCTAAACTCCTTGACACAAACTTTCATGCAAAGTCATATGTTTTAAAAAGGGAAGCATCATTAAAGGAAGGTTTAGCTTCCCTCATTCTGCAGCCTCTTTTCTGAAGGAGCTCCTGACTGCCACACAGCTTCCTCTGGACACAAAAGGCTGCTCTTCAGATTGCTTAACACACCTGATAAAGCTTCATTAAAATTCTTTCCCAAACAGAAAACTCCAGTGTCTGGATTTGAAATAAACAAATGCATTTCAGAAAGGAAAACTGACAAGGAGAAGTTATACGCACACCATTAAAAAGTCAGAAAAGCCCTGACTAAGACCAATCTTTCAATTCGTTAATGCCAAGCCGTCCCGTGGGAGGGAGCAGGGCAGCACCACTGAAAGAAGCCAGGGCTTTGTAAAGGGCCAAGTTTACTGAGTTGACAGAGTTTTGAGGAATTAACAATAAGGAAATATCTCGCTGAAGAGAAAGAACCTCCTGGTTGTTCATGGCAATATAACTTTTCTCAAAAAGTTTGGAAGGAAAGAAAAAATGGATATGGCAGTGTGGTAGACTATTGGAGTAATGGTCCCCAAGCTGTTCCAGCCTCTGTGTCTCCATGCCGTAGGGTGGTTCCTTCTCATATTGACCCTAAATTTGGCCATGGGACTGGCTTTGATAAGTAAGATAGCTGCAAATAAGGTGCAAGCACAGACTCATGCATTGCCAAGCACTCATGCATTGGGTTTGCTCTTTTGCTGCTCTTGGAATTCTAGAACCACCATGTGAACAAGACTGGGACTCGCCTGCTGAAAGATGAAAGGCCACATGAAAAGAGGCCCCAGTCACACAAGCCATAGCAGGGGCCCCAAGTGAGACTTGGGAGGGAGACCAGCCAAGAGCTGAGATCACTTTGGATGCAGAGAACAATCTAAGCTAGTCCAACCCACATTGCCTATCTGTACAATGGGAAATAAATAGAAATGTGTTGTTTTAAGTCACTAATTTTGAGGGGTGGTTTATTACCCAGCAATAGCTAACTGATACAGCAGTCCTAAAACCCTTAATGAGAACAAACCCATCAGTTTTATGTGGATTATCCACTGGTTTCCAAGGGCTAAGAAACTTCTGACCTAAGATACTTGATAAAGTCCACTAGCATCCTCACACATCACACACGCACACACAAATGCTCCTGACAAATGACAGATGAGGATTAGATCCACATCAATGTAGCAGGTGCTGAGTTCCACACAAAGAACACTGACAATTATGGCATGTGGCCATCATGGATGCAAACACACCCAAACTGGCCAATAAGTTTAGAGGAGGAAGAACTTAGTTTGAGGCCTAGTTATGGCATTGTCAAGTTGGGTGAGCTTTTAGAAGTCATTCACTTCTCTGCTTCTGTTTTTTCAAAGATAAAGTGGGGCCACTAAGAGTTATCACACAAGTCTTGTGAGGAATAAATGAAAAGCATACATGTGAAAGTGATTTATATGTAGAGTGCTATACAATATCAAGTATATTTTTATGACAAACTTGATTAGTAATAAGGCTGTTGCTACTGGCCCAAGCTCAAGAAATAACATTTAAAACACCATGCTGTTTCCATATGTCTACATACCCATCTGATACATCCCAATCCAGTCTTTCCTTGTGCAAATTAACAAAAACTCATCCACCTAGATCAATGAATGCCATCAGAATTTTAAGATACGGGGCTCTTGTGTTTATGAACCATATTAAAAACTGGCAAAAAGAGTAGAAATGGAAGCCACTTGCTATTGTAAGAAACCCTCTTGTAAATTGTCTAGTAATTAGAATAATCACTCCTTAATGTATCCACCATCAGTTCCATTAAACACACACATTCACAGTCGTGCACACCATGTTTTAAAAAGCAGGTCTTGCTCCGCATACCTTCACATAGTATTTTGAATTGATCAGTGTACTATCCTGATCTTGTAAAATCAGAGAGAGGTTTCGATGTGCATCATCTCTATGGACTCAAAGCATGTGAGAAAATAAGTACAGTAGGACTGATGCACATACTCAGTGCCCGCAGAACCCTGGGTTCTGTGTTTCCTGGGTTCCAGGAATCAAACTCAGTAGTAGAGTTAGTTTCCCAATTTGTGGGAGGAAAATAACCATGTAAAAAATAGAATTTCTTCAATTTTCTGAGTGTCCCCTAGTTATTTTTCTTATATCCTTATCACCTTTTACTGCTCTCTCTGAGAGAATGTGCTTTAAGACAGTATTTCTGATTTGGCAGAAAATGAGATGTTCAGTTGTTTTAAGTCTGGGGTAATAGTAACAGTCTCCATATAAAAAATACTTGCCACGTGCCTATCATGGGTCCAAATGCCTGTAATTTTAATCCTAACAACTATTCTATGTGAGAGATGGTAATATTATTCCTATTTTAAAGCCAAGGAGGTACAGAGAGGTTAAGTAAGATGCTCAAAGTCACACAGCCAGCCCATGGAGGAACTGGGATTTTCTCAGGGCAGTCTGACTCCAGATCCTGGGCTCTTAACTAGAACATATATAAATCCAGGGTACTCATCAAGGAGCAGCATAATTTCAACATGTTTGAGAACCCCTGGGTTAATGGCCTGATAAAGCAAGACCATTGTCGTTGAACTTGATACAACATTGACTTCCTGAATCTGATGTCCCAACAGAAAGTTTCACGTGAGAGCTCTGCTGATGACTTCTATGTTATGCATATATGCACACACATGCAAACACACACAGCACACACCCTATAGCCTAGTCAGTTTATTAGATAACCTGCCTAGATTTATTTTATTTTGGCTGTGAATGAAGATATTCCTCTTCCAACACAATAAAAAAGCACAACACAGCTGTAAATATAGAGATGAATGTAAGAATTCAACCATTTGATTGCATTAATTCAAAGAACTGATTAAAGAGTCTTGATACAATGGTGGGAATCAGTTTGATTTATTAAGCCACATCATCCATGAAATCTACACAGAGAGGGGAGAAAAATTAAACCTGTCATTTAAAAGAAATACACTCTACAATAAAGGGAAAGAGGAAAAGGAACTTCTAGGATAATTTATAAACATATGTATAACCTGGAGAAACCGACTCACAACTGGATATTACATTCCTACCAGGCTGTGGTTGGGGCAGCTCCCCCCTCACTCCTCTCTCCAGCTCTTAAGTAGAAGAGCCTTGCTTTGTTGTTGTTTCCCCTCAGCCTGCAACAGGGTGCAGCAAGGACCTGTGAGTTACAAACACTAGCAGACCATTACCTTTCTTAGCTATATAGCATCACGGTGCCCAGTCCCACCACATGGCTAGGGTGACAGCTGGAAGTCCAAGCCTCAAACACTTGTACCGTCTCCAAGGGACAGAAAAAGCCCTTGTCCAAATAACACCAATAGGAAACTTGCTAAGAGTCTTGCTCCTCAAAGTGCAGTCCATTGGTAGAACTTCTGCCTCAGCATCACCTGGGAGTTTGTTAGAGTGGCAGAGTCTCTACCCCACCCCTATTTGCATGAATCAGAGCCTGACTTTAACAAAATCCCTAGATTACTCCTGTGCACAGTGAAGTTTTGAGAAGCTCTGTCCTAGGTGTCAGATGCCAATCAAAGCATTTTTCATTTATGGGATCACTGGTCTAACTGCAAAGTAGTAGATAACCAGCAGATTAAGGCAGTGGAAGTTTTAGAAATGGTTGACAACAAGCCTGGGGAGGCTTCATCTGGAGAGAACAGGTTTATTGACTCAGGTTTATTTCAAAAATCTGAGAAACCTCACTAGTAGAGGATCAAGGTCTGTTCCATGAGGTGCCAAGGAGAAGGACAGATAATTTAGACCAGACTTTCTCAATGGAAGCACTATTGACATTTCAAACCAGATAGTTTTCTATGGTGGGAGCCTGTCCCACTCACTGCAGGATTTTAGCATCACACCTGGTTTCCTCTCAGTGGATGCTAATATCATCACCCATCCCAACTAGTGAAAATCAGTAAGGTCTCCAGTCACTGCTAACTATCCCCAGAAAGATTAAATCATCTGCAGTTGAAAATCACTGGTTTAGATGACTAGTAGCTCATATAAATCAACTCAGTGGCATGACTACTAGAAATAAAATATAAAAGCAAATAGTACAATATTTAATTGTAAAAATATATAAGTAGAAGTTCAGGTGAAGGAAGACAATGTTCCAGTCCTATTCTGCTCTGGTCATTCCATCTTTTAACACTAATGTTCAGTTCTGGCCCCACACTCTCACATTAGAAAGTGGCTAAAATTAACTATGTTGGTATAAGAGAATTCAAGATGGAGATTCATCAGGGAATTGTGTCATATGAGAAATAACTGAGGGAATTATGTTAAATCTGGAGATGAGATACATGTACTAGGTGTCCTGCAATGTCTGAGGACCTTGTGAAAGAGGAATCAGATGTGTTCTGGGGTCCTTTAGATGCTATGATATTAGTGAACTGGGGTTTACGGAGACGAACACCACTCTGTGGTCAGAGTTACCATGTATAAATGGGTTGCACTAGAAAGAGGCCAGGGCCCCATTGCCAGGAGACAATGTGAGATATGGCTAGATAATCACATGTCCCAGAAGGGGCAGAATGAGCACTGTCCTGAGTTGGCATATGGTCAGATCATTCATTCATTCTATCAGTCATTCACTCAACAGATATTTATTGTGTGTGTGTGATGTAATACAATTAGATGAATGTAATTAAACAGAATTACATGTTCTAAGATGAAATATTCGATAGAATTGGTCTTGGGCTTTAAGGATTTCAGACAGCAAGAGACTGACTGGCGAATCCACAATGTGCAAAGCACAGCAAGAGGAACAGGAGGGCCATCTGGCCCAGCACTCTACTCCTCTCAAACTAGCCACTTGATAAAATTTGCTGAATGATTGGTACCAGCTAGAAAAAAATTAAGGAAGCAGCATATGGAGAAAGCTAGAGAAGAGGCAAAAGATTTAGACTCTTGTCCTAACACTTAGCAGCTTTGGGACTGTGGACAAATCTCAAGTGGGCTAGAAGACTTCCGGTTCAGACGTGAAAGCTAATAGAGATTTCAGTTATGCTATTGTAGGGCCCAGGCTCTTCTAGAGCTTCTAATTATGTCATGAATGGTCCAGACCCAAACACAGAGTAGGCATTTAATGTTGGCTGAAGAAATGAGGTAATGAGCATCCAACATGCAAAGAAGGCCCACTGTGGAGCTTTCTCCCTGCAGTGGATCACTACACCCTCCTTCATGCGGACACTAAATCTTTCACTTCCTGTTAATTCATTTTTCTAGTTGGCAAAACAGAGCTGTGCAGTTGTTTAAAAGCAAACAGCTACCACCAGTACAATCTTTTGTAACTGACCACTGGCTTCAGGATAACAATGGCAAGGTCCCCTTAGCTAAACAATAATCATAATCATATGAACACAATTAACTATCATTTTCATGCAAACAGTGGATCTAAACCAAATTCAAATGGTGTTTTTTTTTCAATGTGGCACAACACTGACAAGAAGACCATAGTAAATGTCTCCATGTGTCTTTAATAATCAACTTAAAGGAAGACATATTTTAACCTAAAAGAAGTGGGTCAGTCATCTGACCCTACCAAGCAAGTATTAAAACAGCTGTTCTATGCATAGAATAACATTCTTTTAATTTACTGTGTTTGCTTTTTAGACTCTATTTTGTTTTTCCATTTTGAAGAACTAAATGCCCCAGATGAATCAGTCAACAATATGTTGGCTGCTCTCACATTCAGCCTTCTGCTGTTTTATAATAGTGCCCTGATCTTATTTCAAGAAAAGAATGACAAACTTATAGCTGCAAATGCTAAATTTATGGGGTTCTTTGTGACAGGCATTACTGAGAACAGGGCTGAGGAAATAGGTAAGACGTAGTGGAAAGAAGAAACCTCCATAAATACAAGGCCAGGCCTTGATTTTCATCTGAACCCTGCAATCCAAGCACCCAAACCTCACATGCTGGAGATTTTTTTTTTAAAGATGCGTGGGCAGTCAAAGGTGCTGAGTGCCAATTAGATGCACAAATGAATGGTCACCCTCAAAAGGCACATTATGCCCAGTCACAGCTCTTCTAAATGCCCTGGATGCAGCTTTAATAGCTCTGTGACTTTAAATGGTACAAGGTCAAGAAGAGTGGTATTTTGCCGGAACCTTCCCAGCAGATCCCATGTTGCCCACCAGAGGCTGGGGCTGTGTCTTTGCAAAAGTGACCAGTTAGAATGGGAGGAATGCAACCCTGTATGTCACCAACAGGACGTCAAATAATTAGCAGGGGCCACATTTTGTGTTTGCCGAATGGACCGATTTTCACCCTCCCTCTTCATTGGCGGTTGAGTAACTAAGTAGGCACAACTCTTGATGAAGGAAATTCTACTCGATGTACAATCAGAAAACTTGTTTAAATGAATCTCAAGAGTGGCTTAGTCAAAGAACATTCTAGAAAACACTTGTTTCACAAAAGGTTTGTGAAAAAAGTTTTCACAAACAAATAATTTCAGGAAATGTTTCATCCTCTTGGAGATGATAATGTACTTTGGCACACTAGAGGCTTGGGCTGCCCAACAGAAAGAAAGTCTTTCTAACTTTGTTTAACCAAGCATTTTGGAAAATCTTTTGCTAAGGAGCTCCTTCTTCACATAATGTCCATCAGGGACCTGGAGTCAAATTATCTGAATAAGAAGCGCATATTAGGCTTTTCATGCAG
Organism: Macrotus californicus; assembly: GCA_007922815.1. Taxonomy (NCBI): domain Eukaryota; kingdom Metazoa; phylum Chordata; class Mammalia; order Chiroptera; family Phyllostomidae; genus Macrotus; species Macrotus californicus. The sequence goes on from VMDR010007674.1 coordinate 19,970, forward strand.
GTGTTTGACCCACTGTGGATCCACAGGGGCAACTTAACCTAAAAACTAGATCACCTCTAATGAATAACTTGAAGCATTTGAGAGAACAAGGCCTAATGTTTTCCAGCTACCTCATAAGCCAAGAAACTAAGTCCCATAGACTTGCCATGAGACCTTGCACTTTTCATGATCTCTATGTGTCCCTTAAGTATTAGCAAACTCTCAGAGGAGCATGGCAATGCCTAGACATGTAAGCCTAGGTGAAAGTCAAGCGCAGAATCCTATTTAGCGGTAACCTCACCCTCCTTGTAAATGATGTTCCAGCAGTACTGCACACCTCTAGTTTTCTGACATGCCATGTCCTCCTAAGTCTCCATACCTCTGAACAGGCTCTACCCTCTGCCTGAATAACCATCCTCACTTGTCCACCACCAAAATATCCAGTGTGGACTGAGCTCTCAGGCTAAACAAGGTATTCATAGATTCTTCCTTCTTGTTTATGAGCCACTGCTCCTGCTGAAAGCCCCCATTAGAATTTGGCTCCTTCCTCCTTTGAGGGGCCTCCTCTTACATATGTAGCGTATCACGTTTCACTGTACTGTCTATTTAGACCTCTGACTCCCAAGGTCCACTTGCAGCCTAGTGCTTACCATAGTGCCCAGCACTCTGTATATCCCAATACAACTTTGTTCAAAAATTACAGATCCCCCTTTCTCTATGTAAGTTTCGTGGTCATATGTTCTGTTCACTGCCACTAAAGATGGCACAGCTACCAGGAAGAAGTACATAAAAACCACGCTGCATTCATCTCAGTTCTCCCTCTCCCTAGAAAAGATACGCAATTGGTAATATTTGAGATTAAAAACAACAACAAAACAAAACAGAATTCTGAAAGGGTCAAACAATCTCCAGCTGAATTTCAAGGAAAATTATTGGCCACATGGAACCAACTAGCCATCAGCTTAGTAAAGGGCCTTACCTCCAAATACAGAATCTTTCCAGACATGAACTTGAAAACCACCTTAAAAGAGACTGATCGGAGCAGGGGGGCCTAAGTATTATTTTAAATGACAACTGAAAACAGTTTCCAACCAAAGATTTGTTTAACTTTGTTAAGAATAGAACCAACACAGTGATAACTTAAAGCGGCACTATACCCGGCAGTGGCAAGTACGCCTTTCGATCTTGGCTCACTGCTTCCTTTATCTTGCACCACTCTGCTAACAGGCCTGGCTTTGTAGGAACAGCTAAAAAAACTCTGACATATGTATACCTTCAAGAAACACACTCATATCTATAACTAAATATTTATGCAATCCTAGCCTTAGTTCAGTGGTGACCACTTTCCAAAACATTTTATAGGCCATATATAGAAGCCATATATACTTAAAAAGAGGAGGAAGGTACTTTAAAAAAAAGATAATATAAAGTCTTTAATTTGCTTTCAGATATAAAGTAAGGCACTACGCTCATAAAGTTCATGAAGTGATTGGACATCTGCATACATTTTCAGGCTTCCCATTTAACCCCATAAAACACTGTGTTTAGAGCAGTACAAATTTGAGCTCTATGTAAATAAGTCACAGGTTCACAAATTAGAGAGGTGATATCATTTCTTATCTCCTAGCAGGAAGGAGTATAAAGAGTTCCAAGTTAGCCCTAATCTTTTTAGAGATTGCTGGGAAAGAAATACTTAGAATTTCCTTCCATAACAGAATTCTTTAACTCAATTTATGAGTTTACTTGAATATTCTGTTGTTGCTTTAATTCTATCCAGTCAATGAAATTTTAACCACCATCAAGAAGTTGCAGTTTTCCAGACCCCACCGATTTCAGTTGTTTTATTTTCTAAGATGCCCACAAGGCCATGCATTCAACGACTGGGATACCTTGAAATGATCAGTATTGAAACAGCCATGGCTTGCTTGAAGATGAGCAAAATTACTCACCCCAAAAATCCCATCTGCAATCTGCCCGTGGTTTAGTCAGGCCTTTCAGAGAGCTTTGTGAACTGGGGTCATTGTACTAGTTTCTTCCCTTAGTCTTATCGTTTGTTAAATAAGAGAACTGGAAGTTGGGGCTGAAACACCGGAGCTCCAAACTGGAGAGCTGCACTCATGTTCATGATATTCCGAAAAACTACCTGGAGGACCACCAGATGTGGAGACGCCATTTATTACTCACATCACAGGACAGTGCTCCATGGTGGAGGATCAGTCCAAGAGCAACTGCACCCGGCCTCTGGCCTTGGTGCCACTTATAGGGTTGAGGAGGGACCAGAGGCAGTAGAGGGAACAGTGGTGGCATGTGAAAATTCTGCACTTTTGTGATAAACACAGAAACCTTGAGACATAGGGGCCTCGAGAGGGCTGGGACATCCAGATACAGACTGTTTGTCGTTCCTTATGGCTGCTGGCCAGGTAGCCATCTGTTCTCTGAGGTCGTAGAGGGGCTATGTTACCTGAAGGGGCTAACCTACAACCTTACCTTGGAACTTGTTAAAAAGCAGTAGCATCAGAAGACCCCCAAGCTCTGTGGAATACCTAGGGAAGTGGTTCCCAGAAATCTGAATATTTAACAAGCACCCTAGGTGATTCTAAAAGGGCAACATTGATTCTGAGAATCAACGAACCAAATTTCTCAGTTCTAATGTTATGAGTATCAGTGATGGCTTTGGCAAGGACACCGCCTATCTAATCCTTGTAGAATTTTTCTAATCCTCGTAGGACTAGGCAGCCCTAATTCATGTATACTTTCAGCAAAGGGCACACAATGTAAGAGACATGCTTTCAGAGCCTAGGTTTATAATTGTGATATCTTGGCCAATTTGCTTATAAGTCCTTTTTGGCACTTCCAATGTGTTCTTGCTCATTTTGAACCTTGTGCCCCTTAAAGAAGAGGCCTTTGCAACCTACGTGCTCCTCAGAACCCATGTGGGAAATGGCCTTTGTTCCAGTGCCTTGGAAATTGAATAAATCACTTAATAGACAATCGCTTGTCCTTTGAAAGGTAATCAAAAGAGCCATTCTGGCATTTTCTTAACTCTTACTGATTCCTTCATGGGATTTAAGAACCCAAACTTTAGACAGCCTGTCACTAAACAGCTGCTTTCACTGCCTTCCGAAAAAGGGCCCTACAGGGTGGTTTCCACGCCTTCAAAATCTGACAGTTAGAAGCAAACAAACACCTGCCTTCCACCCATTCCCCAGCTCACCAGCCACATTCCCCAACTTGCTTGGCTATTAGCTCAAACACAACTGTCTGAATTCAGTTGATTTAATCTCAGGCCATCACTGGAATCAGCCTCTTATCAGGGGCTGGGGTGTTTGTGGAAAGGTTAGAAGGAATGAAATGACAAAGGGTTCAAACAGCCTACAGTTGGAGGTAAATGAATGGCCACTCATGACAAAACTTCAGAATTTGAAAGAAAATACCTTAGGGCTAGAGAGCAAAATGGGGAGGAGACACCCAACTCCATCCAGGATGTATGTATTCTGTCTGATTTATTTAAATAGAGACATAGGTGCATTTATAAGAATCACTTTAGCTTTTGTATTTATCAGTGCCTTCCATCTTACCTCCAGTTCAGCTCTGACAGAATAATTAATTTCAGTCAATCAATCATTTAACAAAAACTTGCAGGTGACCTCAACATGCCATGTAAGCCACAGAGAACTAGTCACAACAGCGGTCTTCAAATTCCCTTAGAAAGGAAAATTAAGCCTGCTATGTGTGGCTTGGGGCAACCTAAGCCGTAAATCTCTCTTTTCTGATCTCTTCATATAGATGAAAGAGCAAAGCCGCTCTGGGTTACATACAACAATTATGTGTTCTCCAAACTCAGGGAATCGGCTTTCAGAAGGCCCTAATCATTACCAATTAACCACGTCTGCTGACATCCTGTAAGAACTGCCCCAGTGTTGCTGAATGCCGGGCCCTCCCTTCAGGCAGGCAGTCTCTTACATTACTGCATATGTGTTTTAGAAGGCCGATTAATGTTTGTTGACAATTCCAAATAGAGGTCACCTGTTGTCATGGTGCAAAATACCCTCTTTCCCCCTCTGAATGCCAGGCAGGGAGGGCAGCTTTGTTAGAAACACTTCAGTGCATTTCTATATTGCCACCAACGGTCAAATCCAATGAAAAGAGATTTAGGGTCTCCCAACTCTTCAATGGCAATTCCCACCTGCTACCACACACCCATTAGGGGCTGAAAAGAATCTCTTCCTTGGATAATAAACTTGAAAGAATGTGTTCAGGCCCTGGGCTACCACAGAAAGACGCCCAGTCACTCACAGTCAAATTGTAACATGAAGATTTACCAAAATCATCAGAAATGTAAATTTGGAAAGAGAATTTCATTCCACTGGATGCAAAGTGGCCTTTTTCCATTTAAAAGATCCCCATTCAGTCCTCAAGCTCTCCGGGAGCTTGCCCTTAGGGAGTCTGTTGCCAGTGTGCATGGAAGTCCTTTCTGCACTTGTGTATTCTTGCTGGGTTTGAAAACGGTGACACTTCAGCAAGAGCCACGTGGAGAGTGAAAGATATTTTTTTAATTTAATTTTTAAACTCAGAAATTTAACTAAATTCAAGTACTCTAATTTGTGCCAAGATAAACGAAGTATTACCCTGCAAAATGTCAAATCCGAATTGTAAGCATTTGGTCCTAGAATCTCTATCTATCTTGAGCTTGTCAGAGTCTGGAAAAGACTGCATTCTCCTTGAGGGCAAAGTTGGAGAGCTTAGCTGCCAATGAGGGACTCCATGTATGTTAGTTGCGATGAACAGCCTGACTTCACTCCACCCTTTGGAATCACAAAATCCAATGCACTGCAGGCAATGTGGGTGGGTTCAGGCATCTTTGCTGAGCAGTGGGTCTTCGGTGACTTTGGAAGTGCTTGCAAGGACAGCTAACTGGACAAGCACTAGTTTCCTCCCTCTCTCTCAGCTGTGGGCTCTCTGAGAGCTTCTTATGCCCAGGCCCATGTTCCCAAGCTGTGTGCCAACACATCCCGGGTCACTAGAGCAAACTCAGAGGGGCACTGTGGGATACTTAAATTAAAACAGCTTTAAATTAATTTAGATTTAATTCAAATTTAATTTTAAAGTATTTTAAAGTTTTGAGGAAAACAAAGCAATACTCAACAGTTGTCAAATGCCCTGCAAACTACTAGCTCAAAATAGCCCTCAATTTCAACATTATATCATTTACATCTCTCTTAACTGTGTCCTATGTTTGCGAAAATTTCAGTTGTTGTTGTGATAAAAGGCAAGCGCTGTGTGAAAATCGGTGTGGAACAGAGACAAAGGCGGTGATGTGGAGTCTGATTCCAGGATTAGAGATGTTGTATTCTGCCCAGTGGCGCACACATCCCATTGGTAGTAACCGTGGTTATTAAAATATGAATAAAAATATCTTTTCTTCCAATTTCTGTATATTTTTTTTTCCAAATGACCATTAAGTTGTTAGGACATAAATACTTTTAACTTATTTGGATCTAACTACTTAATGAATAGAACTCTGTGTGTGTGTGCACGTGCACACCTGTGTGCCACGCTTACAGGCTCACGGGCACCTAGAGGCAATCATGAACATGTTACTGAGACACAAAGGATGCTGCCAGCTGAGAAAATTTGGGAACCGTCCTTCTTCCCTTGGGTTTGAACACCCCAGTGTCTTTCTTTATTCTATGTAACAAGCTTCAGTCACAGGGTTCTGGCCTTGGAGCTTCAGGAGGCTCCCTACAAAACCAGGTACAGCATGATCCTCTATTCACTTATCCTCCCTGGAGGAGCTTGAAGACAACTTGAAAATGAATACACAAATCTACACACAGCCTACAACTGAGTGCTAAGCCCCCTCCATCTTCTCAGTTGCATGCACACTTTGGAAGTGTTATTCCATCAGGTGAATGTAGGTTGCCAAACTTAGACACATTCCACCATCTGGGATGCAGAGGCCCTGCGAGAGGGAATCAGCCAACCCCAGTCAAACCATAAGGAAACAGAGACCCATCACCTTGAGCACTGGGATATTGCCCCCATCACAACAGGAAGGGTCTAATAAAGATCCATTTCTCTGGGTGGTGTTTTTCTCACCAACACTTCATTACCCCTGGATCCTGGCCAGTCCTCGACCTACTTTCTTTGAGTAGAGGACAGAAACAAATTACCAGGCTTTTCAAGAAGCAAAACGCACAGTAAATAAATTTTCATAAACTACAGAGTGCTATCATAACCTAAGCCAGGAGAGGAAGCAATCTAATTTCAATCTGTGATCAGATCCAAACACAAGAATCAATGCATTAGCCCCTCTGCAGCAATGCGAAGGGGTTTCCGGCTGACCTCTGAATCTCTGCCCAGGAAATGAAAGCAGGAGACTGGCAGATAACTTGATGGAAAAACCAGTGAGTGCGATAGAAAGCCAGACAGGTTGTAATAACACCTGAGAGTTACCCAGGGTCCCTGGCAGGGTCCTGCTTGCCGCCAAAAACTGCTGCTACCTCAATTGCCATTAACCACTTCTAATGCTGCAATGAATCAGCCAAGGTGCCTGGAAACTAGGAAAATGACACCCTCATTTTCTTGCAAATGTAGATTGCAATCCCCAAGACGGAAATAAGGAAAATTGAATGCCTTTCTCTGTGCTGCTAAAATTGAAGGGAGCTGCAAGTCTTCAGTGATGATCTTTCCCAGGACAGAATGGTCCCTAGCTTCACCCCACAGTCACCCAGAGGACACGGAAGTAAAAGCTGCCTCCCAGAAAGTCTCTTGGCAGGTTCATGCCCCACTCCCCTTCCTTACCTCTGCCCCCATCAGCCACCAGACTGAAATAACATTGATTGAGTCCAAGCACATGGAACAAGGCACAGTCCCAGAATTACTTTATTTGATCTTAATTAAGTCCATGAGGGATGGGGATAGTCCCCATTTTACTGATGAGGAAATTGAAGCTCAAAATATGGGATGTGCTCAGTGCTACACAGCTGGTTGACTTACATAGTTTCTAACTATTTGACTTGTAGTGAAATCCACTCCGGTTCCCTCCCCTTTCCTCTGTTGCCCTACTAAACTAGCGGATTTGTCCTAGCCCCTGACGGGACAGGAAAAGGAGCAGTGGGCCCACTGGCTTACAAAGTGTCTTTACATAAATTTAAAAAAGGTGTGTCTGGGAAGACTCACTTGATAGATGGGAAAATTTTGTTAATATATTTAATATACAATGATGTTGTTAGGAAAATATGCTGTCATCCACCCAGAAATCATGGTTATAAATGCATAAATCTACCATCTCAATGATGTGGACAAGTGTCCTTTTAGATATGTCACCATCATGCAGTGTACAACATTCCCTCCCTTTCCTTGTGACCCTGGCTGGGCTGGGCTTAAGGGAAGGGAATATTTTATGCCCAGTCATCCTAGGACAGGCCAGAAGTGTAGTGAAAATGCAGAGGCTTGTACATGATAGACAATTAGTAAATATGCATTGAATCAAATGGAACCCAAATCTTTATCTTCAAGGAATTAAAACTAGTATATAAGCAGTAAAAATACCATTATAAGAATGAGGTTGGGGGTGGCTGGAAGAAGGTGAAGGGATTAAGATACACACACACACACACACACACACACACACACACACACACACACACAAGTGTGGTGATAGCCAGCAGGAAGGCGGGGGAATGAGAAAAGAAAGAGACTTTGCTTGGGGTGATGGGTGCACAAGGCAGTGTGCAGATGATGTTTTATTGAGTTGTACACTTGAAACCTATATGGTTTTGCAAACCAATGTCACCCCAATAAATTCAATTAAAAAGAAAAAGAATGACTGTAAAGGCCTAATGGTGGTCACCAGGGCATAAACTCAGTTCAGTGAGCTGAAACTCAATTAATAGAGTGGAGATCAAATCATAAAACCTACAGACAGACATATGGATAGCATCCTTAACTACCAGCTAGATATTAACGAGAATCTTAATATGGTTTATGGAACAGGGACCAAGTTTGTTCACTGCTCTCTTGTCATGGAATATCATGGTGCCTTGCATGCAGTAGGTGCTCAAGAAATGTATACTGAGAGGACGAGTGGGGCCTCTGCACTCCTTGGCTACTGGTCAGTGTAAGGGCTCAAGAAAAAGTGACTGAGTGCCTGTGCTGTGCCAGGCACCAGGAGGTCCTGAACTACAAGAGCTGCAGGATCTCACAGCAAAGGAAACCATTGCCTGTGGGACAGCCTGGGTTCAACTGCTTACGAGGACCAGAGCACTTCCTTGGTCTTTTTTTCCCAGAGCCCAGTAGAAGATATGGTCAATAAAGGTTCACTGGACATGTTACACAGCTTGAAGGGAAAGGGTACTCTTGACAGAAGAATAAAAAGATGCTTCAGCCCCAGCTTAATGCTACTCCTCTGTCTTTCTCCACAAGGGTGATGCTGCCCTTGATGTGGGATGGGGACTCATCTGACAGTTTCTTGGGGTTCTGAGGCTAAACAGGAAACTTTAGCCTTCCAGGACCTCCATCTGGCACATGGCTGTAGTGGCACATTCAGGAAATAAATAAAAAATAAACAAACTGTCCAAGATCCCACTATTAACATTCCACACCTCAAGCTAAATGTTAGCGCCATCTTATCAGGCTCAGTTTGGAATGTGTAAATGGAAAAAAAAATCCCACCGGCTAATAGCTGTATTAAGAAGTTCCATTTAATCAAATGTTGCATTATCTGGAGTTATTTTTAACAGATGCACATTGGATTTATGAAAACTACACAAAACTTGAGATTAAACAAGAGGTTTTGCTAAATTGACAGTAAGGCCCACTTTAATACAAAGTTATATTAAATAGAATCCTTTGATATTCATGAAACCCAGACTCCCAAAGTTCTGGCAGACGAACAGTAGCAAGCCATACTTCATTGTTGAATTCTTATTTTTAATGTACTTTGAGCAAATTGTGTACTTAGAAAATTAACTGGAAACACAGCTTTCGTTCTTACCAGACACATTTCAAAACATATGAAGGACGCCTAGATAACAGCGTGCCTCTTATCCAGCCTGAGTCCCCAAGAGGGACAAAAGGATAGTGAGACTTTCACATTTGCCTGGCATAAATATGCTACGGATTGAAAGGCACTCACTATGGTAAAAGAAGGCAGGCGAAGATGTTTTCTTACAGACCAGTAAGAATTCTTGTAGTCATAACAACCATATTCGTGACTTGGGCAGGGCTTTGCAGTATAGGAAATATTTTCAAACTACTATTTAGTCTTGTCCCAGGAATCTCTTTGAGAGAAACACAGAGTAAATATTATTATCTGCATTTTTAGAGACAAATTTCAGTGGCTTTCCTAAAATCTCCCAAAAGATAAATGAGAAAGATGATATAATAACCCAGCTCTTCTGGTGTCACTCTGTGTTATCCTGGGATAATTTCAGTCCTAACCTTAACTGGAAGTTTAGCCATGAAGCCTTGTAAATTCCAGTAGGAAACCTAAGAGCGGATAGCTATTTGAATGCCTAGAATAAGTTGCAAACATCTCCTCATACTAATGCAGTAACTCATCACTGGCCATTGTCTATTTTATGTGTGTCTAAAGAGTCACATTAAACTAAGAAAGTCCACTTTTTCAATACACAAGATATACAAAACCAGTATCTTAAGGCCATTTAACCCATTATCTCACCATGACTGCATCTCACCTATACAAAAGAGCCTCTGTAGTCTCCTAAGAGAGCATTTAACACATTGCTATTTTATTACCACCAAGCCCTGGAAAGTTTGATTCAGCATTTGCAACCATCTTTTATGACAAGTTGCCAATATGTAGATTAGTCCCAAGAATTAACAGCATTCAAAAAGTGCATATCATTCAATTTCAGCCCATTAAACAAGCACCATCCATCATTAACTCTTGTTTGGGCCATTAGTGCACATACTGCGAAGCTGAAAAGGAGGTAACTAGTGAGAATATTGAGACAGAGAATAGGTTCTTATCTTGAGAACTGGAATGTGTTTACTTGAGACCTGGCCATCGGGGAAGATTTAGGAGGGGAATAGTGTGAGCTCAATATCCAAATCCGCCTCCTAGCATCTTCACAGAACCCTACTGTTCCTCCCCTACTCTCCCAGGCTTTGAAAATGCTTCCATGAACCCTGTAGGACAAGCCATAAGATGTCACTTTGTTTTAACAGAACAATTGCTGTCTGTGCATTTTCTCTCCTCTTTTGTTGAGTGGAGTTCACTGTCTCTTACCTTAACTACTGTTGACGGGACCAAGGAAGCAAGACCTAGTGCTTCAGTCCTAAAGAGAGTTGACTCAATATTTTTTAAAAATTCAATTTAATTCCTCATTTAAATTAAAAATTCACAAACTGTTATAAATGAACATGTATAAATGACCCCTGGACAAAGCCAAAGGGGGGTAGGATTCAAAGTGGGAGGGGGGGTGGGTAGGGTGGGGAAAAGTGGTGGTGAAAAAATGGAGACAACTGTATTCGAACATTAATAAAAAATATAGAAAAATAAAAATTTCACAAATGTAGCATACTTAGACCTCCTTCTGCACCCATGGGAGTCTTCATCTATTCACTTACATAATAGGCATTTCTAAATATGTAGCCTATCTCACTCTCTTCCCAGCACTGCCCTGTATCCCATGTGTAAAGTGGGTTCCAGTTTTCTGAACTTACAAATGCAACATGACTGCAAATAAATGATGCTTTCTTTCTTTGAAATTTAGAGAGGTCTTCTTCTCTCAAAAGGTGGGTTAAAGGGCATTGAGTTAATCTTCCAAGTCAGCTAGTATAAATATCTAGGTCATTCCACTTCTGATAATCTGCATTGTAAATATCTCATTAACCATGTTGCGATCCATTTGAAATATTATTATTATTTTTTATGAGAGGGCCAGGAAGAAAAATCAAGATAATGCCAGGCTGCTGTGGCCTTTGTTCCTGGGGAACAAATTGCTATAACAATAACAATTTCTATATTTTTCAAAGAAGTAGTGCTATTTGAGCTAATGGAAATGTAAAACACTAACTGGAATAGTGGTAAATTTGCTTGGTGAAGCAAGTTGATGGCCTGTCAATCTCCATGGAGAGAGTCCACAAAAAATATCAGAGGGGATACCTGTCCAGAGACAGGCTGACTGTCCTCCCTTGGGTCCATGCTGTCCTCTGGTTCCTTTAACCCACACACAGATTCTAGGCTGTGGGTTCCAACATTTGAGTCAGCGGAAGGTGGCACATTGCTGCCTCAATTGAATTATTTTGTAATTGCCTTGTTCTCAAGTTCAACTTTGATTAAGCTTAATGCTCTTTATCACTTTCTTTTGAGACCACCACATCCCACGCTCCTCTTTGCTAGTCTTCCCTACCTAGTCTTCACCCTTGAGAATATGTGTAGCACACTCTGGGCACTTATCCTTGCCTTTCTTCCATGGTCCTTTGTGCTTTAATGAACACGAGAACCCAACTGGCTGCCTTAGAGAGATTTGTCATTTTCCCTCCTAGCATATCAGACATTTTCCAAGTACCCCATCTACAGTGTGCCAGCTTGATACTATAAAACCTGGCAGAGATAGAAGAGCCTGAAATCAGGATCTTCCATGGAATGAAATCAGTCACAACAAACTATGCGTTCCAGCCTCTTCATTTTGGGCACTAGCAATGATGGTGCAGCTACAACAGCAGCTCTCATTCACTGGTGCCTACTGGGTGCCCAGCCAGCACTGTGCTTGCTAAACCCTAAGTCTGAGGTCAGTATTGCTGGCCTCACTTTACAGATGAGAATGATGGGCTCAGAGAGGTTGTCTTCCATGCCCTACCAAGAGGCATAAAAAGTGCTGTGTGGAAAGCTAATTAGCATTTCTTCCAGCCTAAGAGAGACCCCCACCTAATAACAGTGACAAAGGGCTTCCAGTCCCAAGCAGGAGGCCAATTACATGAGTCTCAATTTCTGAGCAACTGCAAGAGCTACTTATAGTCACAAAGGTTTTCAATAAATGAGAAGAAACTGGCAGGTTAAGTTTTCAGTTAAAATGACTTTGCCTTTCCTACAACTTCTCACTCCCCTGTTGTCCAAAGATAGTAGGCACTTAATAAATAGTTCAGATTTATTTACTATTTCTACTTGCAGTAAAGATTAGAAGGAATGGTCTTTCCTCTGACCTCTAGCCTGATCGCAGGTCCTGAATCCTGGTACTTTTGGGCAAACACTTTCCTTCCCTCTGCAACATAAAGATTCATCAAGGACAGGCATTTTGTAGCTTCCACAAATAAGTTTACTCTTCCCAATCAGATTTACAAATGAACAAATAACACTTAAGAGAAAAAGTATCTCAGTGTTTGTCCATTCCCACGAGCAGCTTAGATGGATGTGCGATGACTATGTTCACAAGCACTGTTGACACCTTCGGGAGGGAATCACGAAATGCTGAGGATGAGTAAAACGCCTTGCAGCCCGTGGGGATGCTGGGGCAAAGCACAAGAAAACCAACTAACAAAGTCAGTGCCCTTGGACGATGTTCTCAATGACGCTTTGAGGATGAACCAAAGCTTTGGGTTGTCCATCACCAACCTGGAAGAGGTCAGTGTGTCTTGGGGAAATGTATACAGAAAGGGAGAAGAGACTGTGTTCTCTTACACTTGGGAACAGCCTCCTCCAGTGGACCAGGAATCAGGTGTCAACCTAGAAGGGAACATGATGGGAACAGCCAGGAGTCAACAGGAAAGACACTTCAGTGTCATAGCAATGACATTGTTATGGCAACTAGAGAGGGTCGCTGACAGGACCTAGCTCACACAGTGACCCAACTTGACAAGGTTATCCCTGAGACCTCCTGGTATCCTGACACATTGCCTATCACCTGTCCCCACTATTGAACTCAGAGGCAGGAGACTCTAGTGTGGGTTGATGAGGCCAGGAAAAGCTTTCTGAAAGAAAGAGATTTAAGCATTAGAGATTTCAAATAAAATATGTGGACCTGACAAGTTCGAATCAAGAATAGGTGCCTTAAAGGATAGCCAGGTTAGTGAGGTGGAGACAGCAAGAGCATGCTAACCATTCTGTTGCTCAGATGCTCCTCTTAGTGAGCCTTAAATTAAAGAGGTAACTATGAAAGGCTCTTTAAAAGGTCCTTTCCAGGGTCCTTGGCCCCTCTGAGGCCTGGTCTTTGCTGGGTTTGCAGGAGTCTTTCAATCCTAAGAATGATTTGCCACCTTTAGACTAATAGTAGGTGTCTGAGCCATAGGTGTCACTGACTTTTCTTCCTTTTTTTTTTCTATCACCAGGTTTACCCTAGAACAAACTAATACATCTCTACTTTTACCTAAAAGGTATCCATACAGTAGGTCCTGCTTTCAAAAGTACACCCTCTCTGGGCCTTGCAAAAACTAAGGCTAATGACTCCCAAGGGCCACAGCCTCCTAGAATAATAAATTGCTCAGCAGATTATTTGCTTTGACCAGAAACTGACACGTTAAGGGTCTACTTCAATTCCAGTTCCTTCTATATTTGACGGGGACTCCGGGGGATTCTGATGGCAACCTCTTCAATTAACCTCAGCTTTGAAAAGAATATTCCCAGTGTGGAAACCCCCTTGAACATATTTTTTGATGGACAGTCCCTTTCTCAAAGCAGCAAACTCACTACTCTTTCAAGTATCGCTGCCCCTTTCTAAAGGAAGATCAACACCTTGTTATATAGAGTAAAATCTGATCCCCCAATACCTATGCCCCAGATCCTAGTCATACCCTTTGCCATTACAAAGAATAAATCTCCCCATACTTTGGTGCGGTAGTCCTTCTGAGAACCATATTTGAAGATGGTTTTATGATCACTTGTTGCATTTTCTTCCTTGCTGCCAAAACACCCCCAGGGTCTTCAACACATCTATATAGGACTCCTGTTCCTCCCAGCTACCCTTTTGTAGGGTGTGTTTCCCTGCCTTTTAAAACTCTCTTCTGCAGACCTGAACAGAGTATGCCAGTTATGGAGTTCCCCATCAACCGACATCTCACCTCTAGGCTTCAGTTTCCTCACGTGCTCAGCCTGAGAATAAGGTCCGCTACTTGCTTTAATAAATGCCTTTCCAGTACTAAAATCCCATAAACTCAAGATTGAGAGAGACAGAGAGAGACAGAGACAGAGAGAGAGAAAAGGAAATGTCCTCTCTACTTCTCCACTTTCCTCCTTGATAGCACCCTAATCTCTTTATGCAACTTAAGATTTCAGAAACTTGTTTTCTAAATCAGTCACCAACTTCCTTCTGCAACAGTAAACAGCAGTCTTAGTTAAATGGAAAAGAACACGGAGAGGGCAGGGACCAAAAGGCTAGTTTCAATAAAGTCCTCCATCAACAATTTTTTTACCCTCACCTAAGGACATTTTTTTTTATTGCTTTTAGAGAGGGGAAGAGGGAGAGAGAGAGAGAGAAGCAGACAGACAGACAGACATTGATTGGTTGCCTCTCATAGGCTCCCTGATGGAGGATCAAACCTGCAAACTAGGCTTGTGCCCTGATGAGGAATCAAACCTGCCACCTTTTGGTTTACAGGATGATGCTCCAACCGACTGAGCCACATCAGCCACAGCTCAATCAACAACTCTAATTAAACAACCCTAAATTCTTGGGTGTCTCTTCAGGCTGGTGTCCAAGAAAACCCTGGCGGATTTCTCTTAGGGCCAGACACCAGTGGACACCACTCCAAGGCTTATTACACCCAGGAACATGTTCCTGAAGTGTTTGTTGCCTGCAGAAATATCACCCAGTGCTGGATTGAGAGATTTCCTCTAAAAGGTGTCACAGGGCATTTCTTGAGGATGAGACACACCTCAAGGAACAAGCTGCCACTTGAATAAGCTGCTTTTCTGGATACAATTGTGATGACAGCTGCAATGCCAAGTTGCCACAGAGAGAAATATTGTTTTGTTCTTCTGATGGGCCAGATCCTTTGAAGTGAGCAACATGATCCCATGAGATTTACTAAGCAAAGCTGGCCTTAGGCAAAATTGTCAAGTAAGGAACAGTTCCTCTACTCCTAGTCCCCACCCCCAGTTCACTGTTCCAGCACCCTCTGGAATCTCCCTTGGCTGCCGGTGGCTCTTTTCTCCTTTTCTTCTCTTTCAATTCATCTTTCTTGAGCCCATTTTCCCTCAAAACCCTGCTCTATTCTAATGATTTAACTCATGAGCAAGTGCTAATGGGTGAAAACGCCCCAGGATTCACTTATCTAATTATAGCTTGACATGTTTGCAAAGACACAGTAGGGACATTGGTGGAAAATTAAGGGCCACAGCAACCAGTGAGTGAGAATCTAGACCAGGAAGCTGTCCTGACCCCTTATATCCACACTCACTCAAAGGTGGCCAGGAAGTCCTCACCATGGTCAGTCTGGCTTACTACAAAGTCTTCTGTAAAATACATTGCTCACTCAGACCCACTGACAACTCCCATGAATGCCTGTTTACATTTCCAATATAGAGCCCTTGAGGTCTGTGAAAACACAAAACTGCAAGGGCCACCTGCTTTGTGGTATTATTCCTCTGGGGAGCAGAGTAACATTTCATTCAGAAATCTCATTACAGTTGCTAACAGAAGACATTTGCATAAGCATCTGGGTACCACCAGACCAGAGGTCTTTGGTTAGAGACAGATGACCAACAATAAACACTCAAGGTGGGTTCAGCATTGTGAGAAAAAGCAGAGGTGGCGGAATGCCAATTTTGAAGCCAGACAAAAGAGGAATTCAAGGCCAGTTCTGTCACCATCTGACAAACCTTTGCTGATTCACTTCATTTTGGTTTCCTCATCTGGATAATGGCCATATAGCATCTACGTCAAATGGCTTTTGTGAAGAGGAAGTGAAATCAGATAGCACATATGCAACAAATGCTGGTTCTTCTTCCTTACCCTCTCTTTCTCTCTGAGGCAGGCCTGTGACTTGTGAAACTGAACGTGCTCCACTATCCTTACATTCGCAAAAGGGGCAGAAAGGTTACTGGTCTACCCAACAGTACAGATACAAGACAAGAAAAAGAATTTTTAACTTGGAAAATATTTAACTTAGAAACCTGAGCCATTTTTAAATACTTGAACATCTGTTAACTACATCGATTAACTATATTTACTTTTCTGTTAAAGCGAGAACTTAGATATTTGACAAAACTTTGACGCGGCCTTTTAATTACTGCATTTACCATTACTGAGACTAGTTCAATTTTACATCCTTCCAGAATGGTTTACCCACAACTGGTTAAAAATAGCTGGCTTTTCCTACAGCATCCCAAGGCAAGAGACTGGAGATACGATCTGAAACCTCTGCTCAATTGACCAGAGCAAGCCATTTTCTGGGATTTGAAATGCTGGCATGTGATGTATCCTTTGGGGATGATAGCTGTGGCTAGGAAATGTACGTGGCAGGTAGAAAAACCTTTCCCCTGTTAAAAAGGGTGCTGTCATGGTGGGCACACACATGACTGTGAAAGCTCTAATGACAAGAAGCCTCATTCGTAAACTTCAACAGGCTGTGCTTTTTCCCTTCACCGACCACAGTTCACTGAAAAACAATAAGCCTGTGGGTGTCCAACCCGTGTGCTCTGGAACATCCCACTGGAAAATCAACCTCCCTGTGTGTGAGCTAGGCTCTTGGAGATCGGAAATGGTGACGCTCATTGGATGGCACTGGAAAAAACATGTATTGTGTGAATTATTGGGAAGCAGGTGACTTAGCATTGCTTTGGTACAATTACTCACTATCCATAACCCCTTCTGGGTTACAGTCAGTGCCAGCAATTTATTATTTTAAGAGAATCTGGGCCGTGATTTTATATGTGGCCATTCCTTCTGCACAGGCACTGGTGTGCACCCCCAAGCAGTGTCACGCCCTGCATGATCCCACACAACTTCTGGAGTTGAAGCTGCCCTTCTATTGTAATCAGTTTTCATTACTGCCCTTTGATCTCATCCCTTCTTGGTACAAAACACTTCATCACCTTTATTTTCTGTCATAATTGCATGTGAAAGACTTCCCTTTTGATAGATGTTGGATGCCAAGCTGGTACAGGAGAGAGTGTTGAAAAGTGCCACGTGACCTGCTGGCTTTAGAAGGAAGCCCATACACCTGTGGAAGACAAACAGTTTTTCAGAGATATGACATATCTATCATCTGTCCACAGGATATGAGCTGCTCTGTCTGCTTAATAGCAAGAGGCTATGAATGGCAAAATAGGAAATGCTGAAAGAAGTCAGGAGCACAGAATATACCGTCTGAAAGGCCTAGCCAGGCCTGCTCGTTCCCAGCCAGGTAAAAATCTGAACGGTGCTTGTCACCATGGCAGGCAGAATGGCTAGATGTGGCCCTGTTTCTGCTCTCTGTCACACTATCATTCAGGTGCCATCACCTGCTGACAGGGCAACATGGTTCTCAATTATAGCCCAGGTCTCCATTCACACCGCATCCCATTATGGTTCAGGATGATCTGACACCAACTGAGAGCATCTCTAACAAAATATATCTGTATCCAAGATTGATTGTTGTCAGGGCTTCCCCCAGGGGCAGCGATATTCACCTCTTCCTGTTCAGCCAGGGCCAGGTAGGTCTATTTTCAACTAGAGGCGGAGCAAACTTGAGGGCTCCAAGGTTCTCTGTTATATGCTGTCCTCACCTAGTTTCTGAATCTTTCTGGCCAGATACATTTGTTGTTGACTGGTCAACAACAACAATAGTGATAATGTCAGTGGCTGAAAAAAATAATAATAGCTTTAATAATAATAGTAAGTGCTTACTGAACAACTTATTGTGTGCTGGGCACTATTCCAAGACTATACATGTATTAATTCAAAGGAACCACCCCAACAACTCTTTGAAATGGGTAGTACTTTTTGTCCTATTGCACGGACTAGAGAATGAGGCAAATTCTCACAAAGAGAAGTGAAACAGCACCTGCATTAGAATCCAAGCTCTTGCCCTGGCTGGTAGGGCTCAGTGGACTGAGTGCCAACCTGTGAACCAAAAGGTTGCCGGTTCGATTCCCAGTCAGGGCACATGCCTGGGTTGCGGACCAGGTCCCTAGTGTGGGGCACGCAACAGGCAACCACACATTGTTCCTCTCACTCTCTCCCTCCCTTCCCCTCTCTCTAAAAATAATAAGCAAAATCTTTATTTATTTAAAAAGAAAAGAATCCATGCTCTTTTTGTCCAGAACCATAACTCTTAACCATCATGATGTAGTATGTCAACAAAATGAACTACCACCGCAACTAGAGGTACTGTGTGTTTGCTATGTAACAAGTGCTTTATATATTGTACTTCTAAGCCTCAGAACAGTCTTAATTCTCATAATATCTCTAAGACTCAGAAATATTAAGAAATGTGTTCAATAAATGGTGAAGCCTGGATTTCAACCCAAGTCTCTGTGACTCCAAAATCCATGATCTTTCTACTTGTCCCAATTCTCACACATTTGCCTGAGAGTCCTAGCTTGTTTGGTATCCTGCTACTTACCCTATGACTTACAAGTTTGAGGATAGAAGAATAGGTACGTTCTGGTTGGACATTAGTAGAGCCCATTGGTTTCTGCTTATACCTTAAGTGTTTTCTTTCCTGTTTTCCACTCACTGACTCGTTTTAAAGTGAAGGTCTGAGCGATGGGTAGTGGAAGGCAATGATCACACCAATGAGCTTTGTGAGCTTCCTATTAACTCTAGCCTAACTACTTTCAGGAAGGTAGAGGAGGAAGGCCTCTTCCTTTGCTTTTTCGAAAGGCCCAAAGACAATGTCATCTAAAGGCAAGTGCAGGATGAAAGTCAGACTTCTTTAGATATTAATCCCTTACCTGCACATGCTTATACATTTTTCCCAACACCATTTGTTAAAGAGACTATCCTTTCCCCTTTGAGCATCCTTCACTCCCTTGCCAAATATTAGTTGACTATATAAGCGGAGGGTTATTTCTAGTGTCTCAATTCTATTCCATTGGCCTATGCATCCATTATTATGTGGAACCATACTGTTTTGATTATTATAGTTTCGTTGTATAGTTTCAAATCAGGAAATGTGATACCTCTAGCTTTGTCCTTCTTTCTCAAGCTTGTTTTGGCTAGTCATGATCTTTTGTGGTTCATGCAAATTTTAGAATATTTTTCCTAGATCTGTGAAAAATACAATTGAGATTTTGATAGAGATTGCATTGAATCTATAGAAGGCTTTGGGTAGTATGAATAGTTTAACAATATTAATTCTTCTGATCCATAAACATGGGATATCTTTCCATTTGTTTGTGTCTTCTTTAATTTCTTTCATCAAAGTCTTATAGTTGTAGTTTATAGATATTTCACCTCCTTATTTACTTTATTCCTAAATTTTCTATCGTTTCTCATGCTATTGTGAATAAAATTATTTTTTATTCTCTTTCAGAAATTTCATGTTAGTGTATAGATATACAACAAATTTTTGTATATTGATTTTGTATCCTGCAGCTTTACTGAACTCGTTGATTAGAACTAACAGTTTTCTGGTGGAGTCTAAGATTTTCTATATATAAGATCAAATATAGGCAA